>AWOL01S0014907.1:71802-95191 GCA_000715115.1 Nicotiana otophora | reverse complement strand
GAGCCAAAGAAGCAATATCAATTACAAATTGGTTCCAAATATTTATCATGTGCAAGTTATGCCGAGGTCGTATGTCCTGATCCGACATAATATTTAAATTGTGCACTGCCGAGGGTCGAACGGCACGAACAATAGATGCATCTATCTGCTACTGAGGCGTTCGGCCCACTATGCGGTTACCGAATCACTCTGCGGACTACATAATGGCCGCAGAGTGAATCAGGAGTGGGGTAAGTGTGGAGGAAAGTTTGCGGCGCATTAGGCGACCGCAAATCAGTTCTGCAGCGCATTATGTAACCGTAGAGTGTGTTTCAGCGCATTTGGAGTTATTTTGAAGGTTTCCATCTTATATTTTAGAGATAAGTGAGAGCATCTTAGAGAGAGAAAGTGAAGACCTAGTCATTTGTCCATCAATTCTTGTTCAAGGTTTGAATATTTCACAAGGATCTTCCTAGGGCTTCAACGAGGTATGCATTTCTGATACTAGTCTTCAATTTCTAGTTTGGGTAAATATGGGTGATTGGGTGTATGATTCTTGGGTGTGAGAGTATTATTTATACATACACATACCAATAAGGTTTCTAGAAAGATTGGTCTGGTTGGAAAAGCATAGAACATAGCTGGGGCACCGACTGGCGGATCCCCACCTGCCTGGACTCCACCTCTAGGATGACCCCTACCCGCATGTCCTCCGCCTCTGGGCGATCGTATAGCTAGTGCTGTAATCACGGGCTACTGGCCCTACTGTACTACCTTGCCCTGAAGCCTAGGGCAGAATCTATGCACATGACTGAAATCACCACACTCAAAACAACCTATCGGTACGGTGATCTGCTGCCCTTAACTCTGACCCTAATGGACCAAATACCCACTGAAAAAACCCTGGAGAGCTGGTGAGCGGTATGCAATCTCTAGCATTGAGCTAAAATAGGCACTGTAAGAAATCTGATGACCGGGGTACCCACTGGAAGAACCCTGAATAGCTGGCGGGCGGTAAGAACTCTCCGACATAGCACTGAAATAGGTTCGCGCTGGAATACCTCGAGAAGGTGGTGGTGCCGGATATGGGGGACTGCTAGGCTGAGCCCTCCCACAATGACCTCTGCCCCCAGCTTGGACACCCTTAAACTCTCCAGAATATGGGACCTCTTGTCCCGCTGCATCTACTCTCTACCCCTTTGATGGTAACCCTCAATCCTCTGAGCTATCTCTACTACTAGTTGATAAGAAGTCCCCATCTCAACCTCCCGGGCCATAGTAGCCTGAATACCTGAGTGCAACCCCGCAACAAATTTCCACTCGTTCCACCTCAATGGGAAGTATCATAAGTGCATGGAAAGACAACTCAGAGAACCTAGCCTCAAAATCGGTCATTGACATCTGACCCTGCCGGAGCTGCTCAAACTGAAACCGCAACTCTTCCTTTTGAGAGGGTGGAATATATCTGTCCAAGAATAGGCGTGTAAATTGGGCAAAAGTCATGGGAGGAGAACCTGTCAGCCTGCAAAGAAGATAAGACTGCCACCACTTACGGGCCCTGCCCTCTAACTGGAAAGTAGTAAAATCCACCACGTGGGACTCTAATATCCTCATGTTGAGCAATCTGTCCCTGCACCGATCAATAAGGTCCTGGGGATCCTCATGTCGCCCACCTTTGAACACTGGAGGGTGTAGTCTAGTCCATCTATCCAATAGCTTATGCGGCTCGCCAGCCGTTACTAGTGTAGGCTCAGGTGTCGGTGCTGCAACTGGCTGGGGATCGCCCTTGGGTAGTGCATGCGGGGTCTGATATATGTCAGCCGCATGTTTTTGAGCCTGAGCGGTAGGGGTCTGTGCTCCCCCTCCAGCTTGAGATGTGGCTGGGTTTGCTGGAAATAAACCAGCCTGGGTCATAGAATCCATGAACCGTAGCATACGGCCCATAACCTCCCGAAAGCCCGGTGCTGTAATGACATCGACCGGGGCTGGTTCTGCTGCGGGCACCTTGCCCTGCTCCTTAATAACGGGATCCTCCACTAGATCCACAAGTGGTGCAACTGGGGCAACTCTGGGACGTCCTCATCCCCTACCTCGGGCCGGTGCCCTCCCCCAGCCTCGGCCTCAGGTGAAGAGGGGAGTAGCTTCTCCCGGGTCCGGAACGTCTGTCGCGCGTGTTCTCACCATATGTGAGTAAGTAATAAAAGAAACTTAGTACACCATCAACTGCACGATAGGAGATGAATGAAGAGTAATTTCCTAACGCCGTATAACCTCTCGAAGATAAGTACGTACGTCTCTGCACCGATCCGCAAGCCTCTATTAGGCCTACCCATAACTTGTGAAACCTACGTGAACCTAGTGCTCTAATACCATGTTGTCACGACCCAATTCCGTATCAGGCCGTGATGGAGTCCATCACCTTTGCTGGATAAGCCGACAGTGATCAACCTGATGATTTCCCACTTTTAACGAGTTTCCCATGTAGCAAATTTTCCATAACTTACAAGATTTAATGAGAAATAGATTTAAGTTAATAAATGAAAGTAGCTAAAAGTATTTATAACCATAGGAACGAAACCAAAATCACAAGTCTACTAATGTGTGCCAAGATCTAGTGTCACAATATGTTGGCAACTAGTAGAATATACAAAAGATGTCTACTCTACTGTCTGAAATAGAATATACAGAAACAAAATAAAAGAGAGACTCCGGCCTGCTGCTGAACGACTCGGAAGGGCTGCTCACCGTGAACTCTCAAACCAGGATCAAGTACGTGCGCTGGACGGATTACCAGGTGCACCTGCCTCAGACCCTGCACATCAAGTACAGAAGTGTAGCATTAGTACATAACCAACATGTACCCAGTAAGTATCCAGCCTAACCTCGAAGAAGTAGTGATGAGGGGTCGACTTTGACACTTACTATAGGCTAACAATAATATGTCAAAATGTTAATTAAGCATGGATTACATGAAGAATACAAAAACCCAATAACATGAAACAGTAAATAATTCCTTCACTAATACTAAGTCCCAAATTTATTCTTTTCGTTATTTAACAATTTATATCTCGAGCCAAAGAAGCAATATCAATTACAAATTGGTTCCAAATATTTATCATGTGCAAGTTATGCCAAGGTCGTATGTCCTGATCCGACATAATATTTAAATTGTGCACTGCCGAGGGTCGTACGGCACGGACAATAGATGCATCTATCTGCTACTGAGGCGTTCGGCCCACTATGTGGTTACAGAATCACTCTGCGGACTACATAATGGCCGCAGAGTGAATCAGGAGTGGGGTAAGTGTGGAGGAAAGTTTGCGGCGCATTAGGCGACCGCAAATCAGTTCTGCAGCGCATTATGTAACCGTAGAGTGTGTTTCGGGGTTTCATTTTTCTGGTTTTATAAACCCGACCCCATTCTTATAAAATACTATTGGGGTCATTTTGAAGGTTTTCATCTTATATTTTAGAGATAGGTGAGAGCATCTTAGAGAGAGAAAGTGAAGACCTAGTCATTTGTCCATCAATTCTTGTTCAAGGTTTGAATATTTCACAAGGATCTTCCTAGGGCTTCAAAGAGGTATGAATTTCTGATACTAGTCTTCAATTTCGAGTTTGGGTAAAGATGGGTGATTGGGTGTATGATTCTTCGGTGTCAGAGTATTATTTATACATACACATACCAATAAGGTTTATAGAAAGATTGGTCTGGTCGAAAAAGCATAGAACCTAGCTGGGGCGCAGACTGGCAGGTTCCCACCTGCATGGCCTCCACCTCTAAGATGGCCCCTACCCGCATGTCTTCGCCTCTGGGCGGCCGTATAGCTGGTGCTGTAATCATGGGTTGCTGGCCCTGCTGTACTACCTCACCTAGAAGCCTGGGGAAGAATCTCTACACATTACTGAAATCACCGCACTCGAAACAACCTCTCGGTACGGTGATCTGCTACCCTTAAGTCTGACCCTGATGGCCCGAATACCCACCGAAAGAACCCTGGAGAGCTGGTGGGCATTATGCAATCTATGGCATGGCGCTAAAATAGGCACTGTAAGAACTATGATGACCGTGGTACCACTGGAAGAACCCTGAAAGATGGAAGGTGGTAAGAACTCTCTGACATAGCACTGAAATAGGTTCGCGCTGGAATACCTCGAGAAGGTGGTAGTGCCGGATATGGGGGCCTGCTAGGCTGAGCCCTCCCACAATGACCTCTATCCCCAACATGGGAACCCCTGAACTCTCCAGAAAAATGGGACCTCTTGTCCTACTGCATCTGCTCTCTACTCCTCTGACGGTAACCCTCAATCCTCCGAGCTATCTCCACTACTAGCTGATAAGAAGTCCCCATCTCAACCTCTCCGGCCATAGTAGCCTGAATACCTGAATTCAACCCCGCAACAAACCTCTCACTCATTCCGCCTCAATGGGAAGTATCATAAGTGCATGGCAAGATAACTCAGAGAACCTAGCCTCATAATCAGTAACTGACATCTGACCTTGTTGGAGCTGCTTAAACTGAAACCGCAACTCTTCCCTCTGAGAGGGTGGAATATATCTGTCCAAGAATAGGCCTGTAAATTGGTCCCAAGTCATGGGAGGAGAACCTGTCTGCCTGCCAAGAAGATAAGACTGCCACCACTTACGGGCCCTGCCCTCCAACTGGAAAGTAGTGAAATCCACCCCGTGGGACTTCAATATCATCATGTTGTGCTGTCTATCCCTGCACCGATCAATGAACTCCTGGGGATCCTCATGTCGCTGACCTCCAAAGATGGGAGGGTGTAGTCTAGTCCATCTATCACATAGCTTCTATGGCTCGCCGGCTGCAACTGGTTTAGGCTCAGGTGCCGCTACTGCAACTGGCTGGGCAACGCCAACGTGTAGTGCACGCGGGGTCTGATATATGGCAGCTGCATGTTATGGAGCCTGAGCGGTAGGGGTCTGTGCTCCCCCTCCAGCCTGAGATATGGCCGGGTCTGCTGGAAATAAACTATCCCTGGTCATAGAATCCATGAACCGTAGCATACGACCCATGACCTCCCGAAAACTCGGTGCTGTCATGACATTGATCGGGGCTGGCTCTGATGCGGGGACCTCGCCCTGCTCCTTAATAAAAGGATCCTCCACTGGATCCGCTGGTGGTGCAACTGGGGCAACTCTGAGAGGTCCTCATCTGCTACCTCAGGCCGGTGCCCTCCCCCGGCCTCTACCTCGGCCTCTAGCAACACAGGGGAGTAGCTACTCCTAGGTATGGAACATCTTCCACGCGTGTTCTCACCATCTGTGAGTCCATAAGAGAAGAAACTTAGTACACCATCAACTGCACGATAGGACATGAATGAAGAGTAATTTCCTAACACCATTTAGCCTCTCGAAGATAAATACGGACGTCTTCGCAGCGATCCGCAAGACTCTATTAGGCCTGCCCATAACTTGTGAGAGATACGTGAACCTAGTGCTCTGATAGCATGTTGTCACGACCCAATTCCGTATCAGGCCGTGATGGAGTCCATCACCGTTGCTGGACAAGCCGACAGTGATTCCCGATGATTTCCCACTTTTAACGAGTTTCCCATGTAGCAAATTTTCCATAACTTACAAGATTTAATGAGAAACAGATTTAAGTTAATAAATGAAAGTAGCTAGAAGTATTTATAACCGTAGGAACGAAACCAAAATCACAAGTCTACTATTGTGTGCCAAGATCTAGTGTCACAAGTATGTGGGCAACTAGTAGAATATACAAAAGATGTCTACTCTACTGTCTGAAATAGAATAGACAGAAACAAAATAAAAGAGAGACTTCAGCCTGCTGCTGAATGACTCGGAAGGGCAGCTCACTGTCAACTCTCAAACCAGGATCAAGTACGCACGCCGGACGGATAACCAGGTGCACCTGCCTCATACCCTGCACATCAAGTACAGAAGTGTAGTGTTAGTACATAACCAACATATACCCAGTAAGTAACCAGCCTAGCCTCGAAGAAGTAGTGATGATGGGTCGACTTTGACACTTACTATGGGCTAACAATAATAAGTCAAAATATTAATTAAGCATGGATTACATGAAGAATACAGAAACCCAATAACAGGAAATAGTAAATAATCCCTTCACTAATATTAAGTCCCAAATTTATTCTTTTCATCATTTAACAATTTATATCTCGAGCCAAAGAAGCAATATCAATTACAAAATGGTTCCAAAGATTTATCATGCGCAAGTTATGCCGAGGTCGTTCGGCCCGATCTAACATAATATTTAAACTGTGCATTGCCGAGGGTCGAATGACACACACAATAGATGCATTTATCTGCTACCAAAGCATTCAGCCTACTCCACAAAAGAGAAAACACATTTACAACAACCAATTTCAGATTTATTAAGGGGAAATTATTCAAGAGAAAACCAAATTCTCATTAACGGTCAAGAAAATGAAGTTTAACCTTTTACAACTTCATTTATCAAGTTTCAATGTGATTTAAGCACTTAAATTATCAAATTGGGTACAACATTTGTAAGCATAGCATGATATGGGTCCTAGACTACATGGACAATAGCATAATTAGTAGATACGTACGGATTCTCATCACCTCCTGCGTACGTAGCCCCCACAAATAGAAGCACGTTCTTAATTACATTTACCTATGGGGTTAATTCCCTCTTACAAAGTTGGAAAAGAGACTTACCTCGCCTAAAGGGTACTTCCCGATTCAAGAATGCGCTCACACCCTCAAGTCGGTGCCGAATCAATCCCAAACTAATCAAATTGTATATAAACTAATCAATACATGCTAAAAAATTCGTATTCCAACTATTAAAGAGGTTACCCAACCTTAAAAACAAGATTCTAAAAATTCACCCCCAGGCCCACTTGCCCGGATTCTGAAAATGTTTGAAGAAAGTTGTTACCCATAACCTTAGGAACATAAATATAGATTTACACTAAGTCCCATAACCATTTTCGTGGTAAAATCCCATTTTTATTAAACCCTAGGTTTTTCATCTAAACCCATGATTTCTACCAATTTCCATGTTAACATCTACACATAATCTATATATTAAACTCACATTAAGTAGCAATTGCTTATCTCACAAAGCTAGGTTGAAATCCCCTCATTAAAGGCTCTCAAATCGCCCAAGAGTGGAAGAAAATGTGATAAAAATGGCCTAAGTCCCGTATTAATTGAACCCTCACTGCCCATTGACTTTCGCACCTGCGGTGCTTTGTGCCACATCTGCAGTCCACCACCTCTGGAAAATGCGTCGCAAGTGCACCTTTCCCTTTCCTGGCCAGGCTCCACATCTGCAGACAAGGAGGGTTGCTTCTACGAGCCTAGCAGCACATACGACCATGGTTCTCACACCTGCACTCACGCAGGTGCGCCCAATCTTCCGCATCTGTGGATTATGTGCTGCCCTCAATTTCTCGCTTCTATGGCTCATGGCTCGCACCTACAAGCCCGGACCTACGACTGGCCAAGCGCACCTACAAGCCCACACATGCGCTCACGCAAGTCCGATTGACACTCGGGGCCCCCGGGGCCCCGCCCGAACATACCAGCAAGTTTAGAATCTTAATACGGACTCGCTCAAACTCTCGGAATGCCCGAAACAACATTAAAACTATGAATTGCACCTCAAAACCAATTGAATCAAACTTATGCACTTCAAGTTCCTCTATTCACTCAAAATGCGCCGAAACATACTTAGAGTACTCGGATTGACACCAAATTTTGCGTGCAAGTCTTAAATGACATTACGGAACTGTTACCCATCTCGGAATTTAGTTTGGACCTCGATAACACCAAAACCCGCTCCAAGACATATGTAAAGAACTTCAAAATTCTTCAAGAACCAATTTTTGATATTAGGCGCCGAAACGCTCCCGGGTTATTGTAACACCCCGAAATATTTTGAAGTACTTATGTGTAAAGTCCGGTACAATTTGCAAAGAAAATAATATTTCATGGTACCGGACTAAGCTTACGTGTTGAGGAGGGTCAGACCTTTTGGGTTGAACAATGTACCGGAAAGTAAAGGAAATGTTTTTGCGGACCGCATAATCACTCTGCGGGCCGCATAATGGCCGCAAAAGTGAGTAGGAGAGGGCCAAATCTTGCAGCAGCTATGTGGTCAACTATGCGACCGCATAACTGTTATGTGATACATTATGCGACCGCATAACAGTTATGCGGACTGCATAGTGACCGCATCCACAGGCAAATTTTTGATCATTTTGTCAGCAATCATGTGACCGATATGCGATCCACATAACCGCATATACACAGAACTGTTCCGGAGCTCCATTTTTGGGTTTTTAAAACCTGACCCTATTTCGTAAATACACTTTTTGGGCCATTTTTGAGCTATAATCTGATATTTTAGAATGAGCAAGAGTGCCCTAGAGTTTGAAGGACTTCTTCAATAATTGTCCTTCAATTCTTGCCCAAGTTTTGGAAGATTAAGAAGGGAAACTCACAAGGTCTTCATCCTAGAGGTAAGATTCTACACCCTAACCCTCGCTTTCGAATTTTATGTAGAAATGGACAACTAGCAAGATAATGTCTGGGCAGGAAAGTTGTTTATTTACATGCATGTGTTATAAAAGGGCGTAGGAAGATTGTTGACCTACGAATGGTAATGATTGGTTTGTGGGATGATGGAATTACCATAAAAGGACCTTGGAACCTTAATGCACACTTTGTGTTTGATAAAATGCTCAAATGAGCTAGGACCATGACCATATTCCTAATTTTGATTCAATTTGTTATATTTCTACAATAGATTGAAGTTGCTATGAATTATGGAATATTTTATAGTTTAAGGAAGCTCAATTGAGGTATGTTGGCTAAACGTTTCTCTTAGAATTGGATCCCACGATATTCATGTAAATTATGTAAGTCCCGATTGGATTATTATAAAATTGGCTGTTCCGAGTAAGATTGGGTTGAAAGATATAAGTTCAACAAGTATTCCAAATGCTTTATTTATGTTATGTTATCAATTGAGGATGTGTTAAATATATGGGCTGTGCACTAGAAATGTTCGACTTCAAGTTAAATTCAAATGAAGGCTATTATGCAAAATTTTGTGAAATACCTCTATGTGCCTTAGACTCTTAATTGCTCACATGTTTACTACATACCTTGATTTGACCTGTTGCTATTATTTTTAATGTTAGAAAATGAAAAGGTAGGCGTGAAATACTAAATATGGCCAACGTGCCAAGAAGGATCTTATAATAATGGCCATTAGTGCCAATGAAATGAAAATACGTGAAAGTAATATGAAATGCAATGATTGATATAAAAAGGTTGATGTCTCAAATAAGACATCCTAGCCGGTCGGGTCGTGATCGGACACCATGCCGCACATATGGTGGTGACTGTGCTGGAAATTGTAATTGAAATGGTAATTGTGTTTGATGTCCCTAATGGATAGCCTAACCGATCAGGTCGTGATCGGACTCCGTGTTAAAGACGGTGCTATTGATATTTAGAGTAATTGTGGTTGATGTCTCTAATGAGATAGCCTAGCCGATCGGGTCGTGATCGGACTGCATGTTGGGAGTAAGGTGGTATCGGTATGGGGAATAATGGTATTGTGAATAATGGTATATCGATACTAAAAATCTCCCAATGTGAGATATGCAAATTAATTTGAACAGTGTCTTTATCCTAAATTGAGGTTTGATGTTGATTAAAGCTTCCTTTGATATTATGATTATCTTATTTGTATTATTTGTCATTCTATTGAGAGGGTGTTTAGTTATACATACTAGTGCTATTCGACAGTACTAACGTCCCTTTTGCCGGGGGCGCTGCATCTTTCAACGGCTGCAGGTAGTTCCACGACAGGAGATATTGGTCAGTGATAGTAGTGCACCTTCTTCCCAGCTGACTTGGTGAGCCCCACTTCATTCCGGGGTCATGAATCTTTTGTACTTTGTGTATTCTGTTTGAGGTATAGCCGGGGCCTTGTTGTCGGAATTATCATTGTACTCTACTTTATCTATAGAGGCTCTGTATACATAGTGTGGGTTGTGTATTGGTCCTGGGAGAGACAAACTATGCTATGTTGTGGTTGTATTACTTGTCCATTTGAGACTTTAAAAATGGTGAAACGTATGGTAAGAAATTGGTAATTGCAGATATGACCACTTTGTGGATGAGTTTGGGTTGTCTAACAGGCTTGCTCGGTCGGGTTCACTCGGTTGAGCGCCTGTGACTCTCCTCGGTTTTGGGGCGTGACAAACTTGGTATGAGAGCCTAAGGTTTTAATGTGTCCTAGGATGTCTCGGAGCCGTGTCTAGTAGAGTCCTTATTATCGGTGTGTTGTCGACCACATCTATAATTAGGATGCTACATGGGAATTTAGGAATAATACCCTTTTTTCATGTTCTTGATCGTGCGATAAAACTGGTTGTAAGATTGTTCCTCCTTTAACTCCTGAGTTGCTCTAATATTCAGTACATGGCACCTAAGAAGAAGACAAGAACTGGCCAAAGAGCCAATGTCACCCCAGGAGTGACAGTTGATCCTATAATGGATGATGCGAGTGAGCACCCAACGAGTGAGGATATTCCTCCAGTTACTACACTGCCCGACTCTACTACAACTGATCATACCGTACCTGTCCCTACACCTGCTGAAGGTGCAACAGTTCCTCCAACTGATATACCAGTTCCACCTCCAGTGTTAGCTTCTGATTCTGGTGTTTCTGATATTGATCTTAGATGAGCCATACAGATGTTAGCTCAAATAGTGGCTTCCCAGGCCTAGAGGCCAAATGTTGCACCTACTTCTTCCAGTCAGCTAGGGGATTCTACTAGTTCCAGGGTGAACATGTTTCTCTAGTTGGATCCTCCAGTGTTCACGGGTACTAACCCAAAGGAAGATCCCCAGGATTTCCTTGATGAGATGCACAAGACTCTCAGAATTATACGTGCTACTGAAATAGAGGTGGTGGAATTGGCCTCTTACCGCTTGAAAGAGGTGGCATATTCTTGGTTTGAACAATAGGAGGAATCCCGTGAAGAAGGGAGCCCTTCGGCGAGGTGGGGTGAGTTTGCCGATACCTTCATTGATCATTTCTTGCCTGTCGATACAAAGGCAGCCCGTGCTGCTGAGTTTGAGAAATCTAGGCAAGGTAGTCTGAGTATGTGGGATTACCATATGAGATTCGCGTACCTGTCTAAGTATGCTATTTACATGTTGCCCACTATGGAGGCTAGAGTGTGCCGATTTGTACCGGGCCTTAGTCCCTTGGTAATTAATGAAGCTGCTACCGTTGCCTTGAATTCTGATATGAACTATGGAAAAATGGTGGCGTTCGCTCAAGCCACAGAGACCCACAAATTAAGGATCAAAATGGAGCGAGAGGGTAGTAATAAGGCCCAGTCTACGGGCAACTTTGGTGGTTCTTCCGGTGGTGGCAAGTTAACATTCAGAGAAGGGTCGTCAGGGCCATCACAGTCATTTGCTCAGTCTTCAGCTAGTGCACCGCCATCAGGGCCTACTCAGTAGGAGCAGTGGAGCCATTTCAAGTCCAGTCAGAGCAACAAGGGCTCATATCTGCAGGGTCGTCATGGTGGTAGATTCCAGCAGCAGAGGAGGCCCCCATATCCTCATTGTGTAAAGATGCACCTAGGAATATGTTACATGGACTTACCCATATGCTACGGATGCGGATTGAGGGGTCACATTCAAGGGGATTGTCTTTCGTCCCGCCAGGGTGCGGGCATGGGCATGGCACAACCAGCCAATTCTATAGCTACTACATCCGCAGCACCTCCTCCAGCTTGAGGCACTCCAACACTATAGGGCTTGGTGAAGCTAGGGGTGGAGCACAGAGTTCGGGAGGATCCGGCCGTTTCTATGCTATTCGGGGTTGCCAGAATTCAGAGGCTTCTCCAGATGTTGTCATAGGTATATTAACCATCCAAGCTCATGATGTATATACTCTTATTGATCCCAGTTCCACTTTGTCATATGTCACACCTTATGTTGCTATGGAATTTGGGATAGAACCGGAACAGCTTTATGAGCCGTTCTCTATATCTACTCCGGTTGGTGAGTCTATTTTAGCCGCGCGAGTTTATCGGGATTGTGTTGTCACGTTGCGTGGTCGGGATACCGGGGCCATTCTTATTGAATTGGGAATGGTCGATTTTGATGTGATAATGGGGATGGATTTGCTTTATTCATGTTTTCCCAAGCTTGATTGCCGAACCAGAACTGTAAGGTTCGAATTTCCAAATGAGCCAGTTTTTGAGTGGAACGGTGATGATCTGGTGCCAAAGGGTGGGTTTATTTCCTACTTTAAGTCCACAAAGATGATCAACAAGGGATGTATTTATCATTTGGTCCGGGTTACGAACACCGATGCTGAGGCACCTACACTTGAGTCTGTGCCTGTTGTGAATGCATTTCCAGGAGTCTTTCCAGATGAGCTCCCTGGGATCCCACCATATAGGAGATTGATTTTGGGATTGATGTGATGGTAGACACACATCCTATATCTATTCCACCCTACAGAATAGAACCGGCATAATTGAAGGATCTAAAGGAACAATTAAACGATTTGTTAAAAAAGGGTTTCATCCGGCCGAATGTGTCGCTTTAGGGAGCACTAGTCCTTTTTGTAAGAAAGAAAGATGTGTCACTGAAGATGTGTATTGACTATCAACAGCTTAATAAGGAACATTAAACAATAAGTACCCACTGCCAAGGATATATGACTTTTTTTTTCCAATTACAAGGTGCTAGGTACTTCTCCGAAATTGATTTAAGATACGGGTATCACCAATTGAAGATCATGGAGTGGGATATTCCGAAAACAGCTTTTAGGACCTGGTATGGGATTTTGAATTTCTGGTGATGTCTTTTGGGCTAACAAATGCCCCAGCAGCCTTCATGGATATTATGAATCGCTTTTTCAAGCCATTCCTTGACTCCTTTGTGATAGTGTTCATTGGCGATATTCTTGTATATTCACGAAGTCAGGAAGACCATGCTGACTATCTCAGGGTAGTTCTGCAAACCCTGCATCAGCACAAATTATATGCAAAGTTTTCAAAATGTGAATGTTTGCTGGAGTCAGTCATATTCTTGTGTCATGTTGTCTCTAATGAAGGAATTAAGGTTGATCCTCAGAATATTGTAGCTATGAAGAATTAGCCGAGGAATACAACTCCAACAGAGATTCACAGTTTCTTAGGCTTAGCTGGATATTACAGAAAGTTCATGGCGGGGTTTTCTACTCTTTCCTCTCCATTGACTAAATTGACGCAGAAGGCAATTAAGTTCCAATGGTCAGATGCTAGTGAAAAGAGTTTCCAGGAATTGAAAGCAAAATTGACTACGACACCGGTGCTGACTCTACCAGAGGGTATAGATGAATTTGTGGTATATTGTGATGCTTCAAGAATCAATCTTGGGTGTGTATTAATGCAACATGTGAAGGTGATAGCTTATGCTTCTAGGCAACTCAAGAATCATGAAAAGAACTATCCAACACATGATTTAGAACTTACAGCAGTGGTATTTTCATTGAAAATTTGGCGTCATTATTTATATGGGGTCCATGTGGATATATTCATGGACCATAAGAGCCTTCAATATATTTTTAAACAGAAGGAATTGAATCTGAGGCAGAGAAGATGGATTGAATTACTCAAGGATTATGACATTCATGTTTTATACCATCCGGGGAAAGCTAATGTTGTGGAAGATGCTCTTAGCCGAAAATCTATGGGTAGTTTAGCAAACTTGGAGGCATACCAAAGGCCACTGGCCAAGGAAGTTCATCGATTGGCTAGTTTGGGAGTTCGTCTTACGGACCCTAGTGAAGGAGGGTAATTGTGCGGAATAGGGCTGAATTATCGCTTGTTGTGGAAGTCAAAGAGAAGCAATACAACGATCCATTGTTGGTGCAATTGAAAGAGGGGATTCATAAACATTAGACCATGGCCTTTTCTATTGGCATGGATGATGGTACACTAAGGTACCAAGGGCGACTATGTGTTCTAAATGTGGATGGTCTCCGTGAAAGAATGTTGACTGAAGCTCACACTACTAGGTATTTCATGCATCCAGGTTCTACAAAAATGTATCATGATCTTAAGGAAGTCTATTGGTGGAATGATATGAAGAGGAATGTGGCAGACTTTGTGGCAAGATGTCCAAATTGTCAGCAAGTGAAGGCCAAAAATCAAAGGCACGATGGATTGGCACAGAACATAGAAATTCCAATGTGGAAATGGGAAATGATTAATATGTACTTTGTCGTAGGATTACCGTGCACTCCGCGCAAGTTTGACTCAATTTGGGTGATTGTGGATCGAGTCACGAAGTCAGCACACTTTTGGCCGGTTACGTCTACCAACACAGCCGAGCAGTATGCTCAGTTGTATATCAAAGAAATAATTAGGTTACGTGGCACCCAAGTTTCCATCATTTCTGATCGGGGAGCACAATTCACTGCTAATTTTTGGATCAACGTTTGGGTATTCAGGTGAATCGTGGTATAGCCTTTCACCCGCAGACTGACAGGCAGGCAAAGCGGACTATTCAAACACTTAAGGATATGTTGCGTGCTTGTGTTCTAGACTTTAAAGGTAGCTGGGATGATCATTTACCACTTATAGAATTTGCATACAACAATAGCTATCATGCTAACATTTGGATGGCACCGTTCGAGCCTTTCTATGGTAGGAGATGTAGATCTCCCATTGGGTGGTTCAAAATTGGGGAAGCAGGTTTGATAGGGCCAGACGTTGTGCACCAGGCTATGGAAAAATTTAAAATCATTAAGGAGCGGTTGAAGCCTACTCAGAGTCATCATAAATCCTATTCGGATGTTCGTCATAGGGATTTGGAGTTCCAAGAAGATGATTGGGTATTCTTGAAAGTTTCCCACATGAAGGGTGTAATGCGATTTGGTAAGAAAGGAAAATTAAGTCCGAGGTATGTTGGACCATACAAAATCATTTAGAGGATCGGTGACATGGCGTACAAGCCTGAGCTACCACTTGAGATGTCATTAGTATACCTGGTGTTTCATTTGTCTATGTTAAAGAAAGTAGTTGGAGATCCGACACTCATTGTTCCGGTTGAGACTATTGAGGTAAATGAGAAATTGACTTACTAAGAGATTCTAGTTTCTATTATTGATCAGCAAGTCCAAAAATTGAGAAATAAAGAAAATGCTTCCGTGAAAGTGTTGTGGCTAAACCAACAGGTTGAAGAGGCTACTTGGGAGGCCGAGGGATAAATGAATAAAAAGTATCGTTATTTGTTTGAATGACCATGTATTTAAAGTTGTGATCTAGGAAAATTATAAAACTTACCTTTTATGAATTTGTATCATGTGAACCATTGGCATTAAGGGTGTTCCTTTCTCGATATATATTGCTTATGAAACAACATTTTGTATTGTTTTGTATTATGTTACGTTGTTGGAATACGTATATGTTATTAGGATGTGTTTCTAGGGCTCTCTGATAGGTGGATAGGCCTAGTTAGAAAGGAAACTCTGGCGAAATATTTGGAAATTTTGGGAGTTAGTCAAATTTGGGGCTGCTCGAATGTGGTATGAAACAACTAAGTTACATAAGATGCTAATGATGGATTTTTACCCTCATTCGAGGACGAATGATCCTAAGCGGGTTAGAATGTATCACCCCGAAAAATTTCGAAGTACTTAAGTGTAAAGCCCGGTAAAATTTGCAAAGAAAATAATATTTCATGGTGCCGGACTAGGCTTACGTCCTGGCTCGAACTTTTTGGGTTGAACAATATACCAGAAAGTAAAGTAAAATTTTTGGCGGAAAAGAGCATTTATGCGGTCCATTATGCGACCGCATAATCACTCTGTGGGCCGCATAATGGCCGCAGAAGTGAGCAGGAGAGGGCCAAATCTGGCAGCAGCTATGCGACCACATAACAGTTATGCGGACCACATAACAGTTATGCAGACCACATAGTGACCGCATACACAAGCAGATGTTTGATCATTTAGTCAGCAATTATGCGACTGATATGCGGTCACATATGCAACCATAGAACCATTCTGGAGCTCCATTTTAGGTTTATAAAACCGACCCTATTTCGTTAAATACACTCTTTGGGTAATGTTTGAGCTATAATCGGATATTTTAGAGTGAGAGAGAGTGCCCTACAGTGAGAAGGTGTTCTTTAATAATTGTTCTTCAATGTCTGCCCAGGTTGTGGAAGATTAAGAAGAGAAACTCACTAGGTCTTCATCCTAGAAGAAAGATTCTACACCCTAACCCTCACTTTTGAATTTTATGTAGAAATGGACAACTAGCAAGTTACTTTCTAGGCAGGAGGGTTGATTATTTACATGAATGTGTTATAAAAGGGTGTAGGAAGATTGTTGAGCTAAAACGGGTAAAGATTGGGTTGTGGGATTATGGAATTCTCCATAAAAAGACCTTGGAACCATAATGCACACTTAGTGTTTGATAAAATGCTCAAATGAGCTAGGACCATGATAATCTTCCTAATTTTGATTCAATTTGTTATATTTCTACAATAGATTGAAGTTGGTAAGAATTCCGGAATATTTTAGAGTTTAAGGAAGCTCAATTGAGGTATGTTGGCTAAACTCTTCTCCTAGAATTGGATCCCGCAATATTCATGTGAATTATGTAAGTCCCGAGTGCATCATTATAAAATTGGCTGTTCCGAGTAAGATTGGGTTGAAAGATATAAGTTAAACAAGTATTCCAAATGCTTTATATATGTTATTTTATCAATTGAGGATGTGTTAAAAATATGTAATGTGCATTAGAAATGTTTGACTTCAAGTTAAATTCAAACGAAGGCTATTATGCCAAATTTTGTGAAATATCTCTATGTACCTTAGACTCTTAATTGCTCACATACTTACCACATACCTTGATTTGATTTATTGCTATTATTGTTGATGATGTTGATGTTAGAAAGTGAAAAGGTGAGCATGAAATACTAATATGGCTAACGTGCCAAGAATGATCTTATAATAATGACCATTACAGCCAATGAAATGAAAAGATGTGAAAGTAATATGAAATGTGATGATTGATATAAAAAGGTTGATATCTCAAATAAGACAGCCTAGCCGGTCAGGTCATGATCGGACACCATGCCACACACATGGTGGTGATTGTGCTGGAAATTGTTATTGAAATGGTAATTGTGGTTGATATCCCTAATGGATAGCCTAGCCGATCGGGTCGTGATCGGACTCCATGTTAAAGATGGTAGTATTGATATTGAGAGTAATTGTGGTGGATGTCTCTAATGAGATAGCCTAGCCGATCGGGTAGTGATCGGACTCCGTGCTGGGAGTACGGTGGTATTGGTATGGGGAATAATGGTATTGTGAATAAGGGTATATTGATACTAAAAATCTCCCAATGTGAGATACGAAAATTAATTTGAACAGTGTTTTGATCCTAAATTGAGGTTTAATGTTGATTAAAGATTCCTTTGATATTATGATAATCTTGTTTGTTTTATTTGTCATTCTATTGAGAGGGTGTTTAGTTATACATACTAGTGCTATTCGACAGTACTAACGTCCTTTTTTTAGGGGGCGCTGTATCTTTCAATGGATACAGGTGGTTCCGCAACAGGAGATATTGGTCAGTGATAGCAGTGCACCTTCTTCCCAGCTAACTTGATGAGCCCCACTTCATTACGGGGCCATGAATCTTTTGTACTTTGTGTATTCTATTTGAGGTATAGCCGGGGCCTTGTTGTCGGCATTATTATTGTACTCTTCTTTATATATAGGCTCCGTAGACATAGTGTGGGTTGTGTATTGGTGCTGGGAGAGACAAATTATGCTATGTTGTGGTTGAATTACTTGTCCATTTGAGACTTTAAAAATGGTGAAACTTATGGTAAGAAATTGGTAATTGCAGATATGACCACTTTATTATTTAATTAAGGAAAATATATTATCTCCATTCGTGGATGAGTTTGGGTAGAAGGAAATCTAACAGGCTTGCTCGGTCGGGTTCACTCGGTTGAGCACCAGTCGCGCTCCTCGATTTTGGGGCGTGACAGTCATCCAAAACCTGAACCGAGCATACGCCCAAGTCCAAAATCATCATACAAACCTATTGGAACTGTCAAATACCGATCCCGAGGTCATTTATTCAATATGTTGACCGAAGTCAAACTTAGCCTTTTAGGCCAAATTAAGTAACCAATTGTTCTGATTTCAACCCGAACCCTCACACATATCAAACTAACCATCTATCCAAGTCATAAAACTATGAAAGCACATACGAGGAGTCTTATTTAGGGGAATGGGGTCCTAGAAAGCAAAACGACCGATCGGGTCGTTACAACATTTATTTCTTTTATCGTCAAATTCAATATTAATATATTCTCTAAATTTGTGCCAAGTTATATCACGTATCCTTAAAACCTCATATAAGTTCAATTGTTATCCGTTTTTAGGTTAAACAGTTTGGCTCCCACCATGGGGCTAAGGATAATAGTGATATCCTAGTACAATCTTTCGTAACACACACTATTTTTCACTTGTTCTTGTGAGTATCTTTGATTTCAGGATCAAAATATCGATCTATAAGGCAATATCCTTACACGTGGACAATAACTTCGGTCATCATAACGAAATGACAACATAGCACTAGGGAACAACGTACCTCCAGTTGGCCTCGATAGAGTTTCGGCTATAGATCCAATCGACGTCAGCTCGCATGTAGATGTCAATACAAATTTGGCAATCGATCCCGAGAGTAGCATCCATAGGGATGTTCGATCGGCCGCTCAAAGCGTACAAGGCAGCGAAGAGGGAGGAATCAGCCTTCGGGTGACCTTTGAGATGTTGCATGCATGACAAGCTGTGATAGCCTAGCTCCAAAACAAGAATCATGCACTAACCAGGATCGAGCCCGAGCCGTCCTAAGAAGTTTTTCACAAGGGTCAAATCGATGTCAAGGAAATCGAATGGGAATGAATCGGGGGCTGATCTCGCAATCATAAATATGCTCGAAGAACTAATGAAACAACTTGAGTCGGGGGAAAAGAAGATCGAAGCAAACGATAAGAAGGTGGATACTTATAATGTCACGACCCAAAATCCCACCACAGGCGTCGTGATGGCACTTAGTCTCTAAGACTATGTAAGCCAATTATTATTACAATTCAAGCCATTCTTTTAATAGAAACTAAGAGCGGAAATAATTTACAAACAACCTCCCAAGACTGGCAATACTGAGTCACGAACTCTAACTGAATACATGAAATTATCTCAATGATCGAATACTCAATACTGTTTGATTAATAATTAACAGAAGAATAAAAATGGAAAGACTCCAAGGGACTATGACGACCAAGCATCTTTACTTTGAATCCTTGTGATCGCACTCTAACTCTGTCTGAGTCCAATATCTGTAATACCTGGCTCAACACAAAAATATGCAGAAGTGTATTATGAGTACACCACAGTCGGTACCCAGTAAGTATTAAGACTAACCTCAGTGGAGTAGTGACGAGGTACAATCAAGACACTCACTAGTCTAATAACTTGTGCAATATAGTATACAAAAATAATAGGAAATAAATAACAATGATGGCAACAATAATAAACCAGTGATATACACAACAGGGCAAAACAAACACCATAAATATTTCTCATCAAATAATGAATACAAGTACAACCAATTAATCAAGTCCTCCAGATATAAATCTTCCGCCTATATGCTTTTCAAGTAATAGTCTTTAGGATATAATACTTTCCAATAAATATATTTTGAATATACTCCTTTCAAATAAATATCTTTCAAATATAATTTTTTCAAATAAATATCTTTCAAATAAAAGTCACCCTGTGACACTTCATTGCATAATCATAAAATACAGGTCTCAACCCACTTTCATATTTCCACGGCACCTCGTTCCAATTTCTCTTTCATAATCGCACAGACAACTCATGTGCCAATATAATCATCATTTAATCACGGAACCTCGTGCCATATTTCCTATCACAACTTCACGGACAATTCACTTTCCAATATCATCATTATTTACTGACGGCACCTCGTGCCCACATTTCATTTCATAATTTGCCTGGCTATAGCCGCAGGCTCCCAATTTCAACATAGATCAGACTATTATCAAGTTTACCGAAACAACAAGACAAATTGCACAAGATATAAAAATAAACACAAGGAAAATCACAGCATCACATGAAAATTACCAACGCAATAACCCCACATTATCACATAAAAATTACCAACGCAATAACTCCACCTCATCACATATCATCTGATAATATCCACCCTTATCTCTCCTATAGCCACCCTTATCACTCCTATAATAGCCTGCCTTATCCCTCCGCCCTGACAATATCAATAGCCATCCTTATCGCTCCTATAGCCACCCTTATCGCTCCGTATAATAGCCACCCTTATCACTAAACTCAAACAATATCCCAACACACATAACCATAGTGAAATGCCCCCCTTATATCTTCATAATAATAACTCAAATTACACAATAATTTACACAGAATGTTATTACGACAACACAACACAATCAAGCGGGAGTCTGTTTATTAGACCCAAAGAATTATAGAAATCATGATTACGAGCATTGTAGACTTACTCTAATATCAGAGGTACAAGATAGATAGTACAACAACCATATTCTATGACGGTTTTACAATAAATCCAGTTAGAAAAAGTACCAGCCTCATAAGAAGTCAGTATGAAGCTCCCACCGGATTGTGTATACACCAAAGGTGAAAGTATTATAATAGAGATTCAAGTTGTAAATGTGAATTATACCTATGTAGAAGGAAGGTTATGAAAGAGATAAAAGATGTGATAATAGTCCATACTTAAGATACAAGGCTAGAAGTGCTCGGATTCAGTATCCAGGAATGATAGCAGCGTCGTCAGTGGTAAACCTTCCAGCCTATGGTTTCTAGGTATCGAGAGGTCTAGTTAAGAGAGTAAATAAGAGTTTGAAACGATGTGATGTTCCGCTTGATGTTCTAGAATGACACAAGAAAATCTATGGTGCAAGAAAGTTGAAGGAAGGTTGCGAGTAGTATAAATGAATATGTGTAAGTCGCAAGCTAATGTATGGTAGAGCGACAACGTTTTAGGAAGATAAAAGTAAGGATAAGAAAAGGCGAGTGAGAAGGTGATGAAAATGGATAAGTCCTCGGGATTATGCCCAAGAAAACAAGAAGAACTGATGGTTTCTCTAAGTTACAGAAAACTCAATATAGCCTGAATAAACTCAAAGGAGTCTAATACTAGTAGCATTTAGAAGAGATTGAATGTTGCCCTAGTAGTAGAATGAGGGTATGATTGTGATAGATAAATGATGAAGTTTGGGCCTTCAATTGAGTTATGACTTGAAGATGATTTCATGAATTGTACGGGATTAAAATACCTATGTAAGGTGAGTCACATTGGGATGCTATAAAATACGGTTATGGAAGCATAGTATCGCCCCTAGGTGGATCAATCTAATCATTTCAGATGTTCCCCGATGAGACGTAAGCCCTAGCGGAAGTGTTACATAGAAGGTCACGGTATCAATGGTAGATTATAGATCAATATTGAGGTGAATAAACAATGGATGGACAAGAGTTGCAAAGTATGAGATGAGAGTAGGTTGTCATTCTTAAGATAAACAGTAACGAGGAAGCATTAAAGGACTTAGATTTATACATCTATGATAAGAAGCGAGAGACTAACCTGGAATTGGGTAGTATACCTCGATAATAATAAAACCAAGGTACGAGTTATGGTATAGTATGACCTACCTAGATGCAGTAAAGTCATACGGATGAATAACCAAGTCTATGAAATAAGATATAACAATATTCGTAAGTTCGACACAGTACCGAGTGAAGAACTTCAGTATACCTATAGATGCCCTGATGGACAACTTATTAAGCTCTGTATATGTTTACAAAGTGAGGCCTAGGGATTGGCTAAAAGCTGGAGAAAACAAAAGAGAGAAGAGTCGCATAGGTGCACTTACAAAGTCAGAGTCATACAGGTTGCATGATAAAAGGTAGCAACAGTTACAATATTGGAAGGATTCTGACCACGAGTCGTTGTGTGAGAAAGAGGCCTAAATGGGGGGAATGCCCTGGCCTTTGGATTTATTCATAGAATAGTTTCAAAAATGGCAAGGACAGTATTAAAACCATTTGTAAGAGACATCAGGTTATGATACCGATAAATGCATTAGTCAAAATTCGAGGACGAATGTTCCAAAGGGGGGAATGATGTTACGCCCTGCAGTATTACGTCGATGTTACGCTCCGCAGTATTATATTATGACGATGTTATACCCTGTAGTATTGTATGTTGAATTTGCCATAAGCTAATTGACATCAGTTCAAGGACAAGATTATTTGGAGATTATAAGTATTATGCTATTTCAAACAAGTGACGAGTAAATTCGTGAAGGTGAGAGGGTAAGCAAATCGAAGAAAATGAATTTCGTTGAAGTTTGACATTTTGAGATAAAATACGGTCCAAGCTACAATACCCCTTATTTGTGGATTAGTGCCATACAAGGTACTACATGACCATGATAGTATGATGTATAAGGTGTATTAAAAATGAGTAGTATTTTAAGTAGTTTGAGATAATTCTTAATTACGTGGGTAATTGGTTTAATGGGAGATTAACCATGTAATTAAGGATTTTTGGATAATTGTAGGTGGGGACAAAGCCCCCCATATGGCAGCAAGTGGAGGAAGATGTGACAATAACTCTTGACTTTAGACAATCAATTAAGAGGACACATGGATAATATGCTAAGACATTCCTTGCAAACACGTAGAAAGGGAAGTCATATTAGTCATCCCTACACTTATCTTGAATTAATATCAAAATTTATTTGGTAAGGGAATTATACAGAAAGGCAAAGCCAAGAAAGAAGGTGAGGGAATTTGGATATTCATACGAGACGCCATATTAAAATAGCAACGGGATTTTGCGATTCTAAGGGAGTACGGTCCAATCTTCCTCAAGAATATCATACGAATTTTTCCCTACTCCAGATATGTTAAGGCTAAGCCCTTCCTTCATTATGGCATGATCTCATAATTACACGAGTTTGATAACGAGGCATAAAGAGAAGTTCATATTCCTGAACTTATGTACATTATCCTAGTCTCATAAATTACGGTATTCTCCCTTATCATGACTTTATATTTAATTGAGTATTATTTTCTTCCAGTCAAGAGAGAAGAGGTTATATATATATATATATATATATATATATATATTCAGTATTTTCACGACCATCGAGCTATAATCGATGGGCAGGACCCTATTGGGCAACCTCTGATCAGATGGTGAGTTATATACCGAGCCTATTGTGGCTGAT
>AWOL01S0014907.1:24842-71399 GCA_000715115.1 Nicotiana otophora | reverse complement strand
ATAGTATGATGTATAAGGTGTATTAAAAATGAGTAGTATTTTAAGTAGTTTGAGATAATTCTTAATTACGTGGGTAATTGGTTTAATGGGAGATTAACCATGTAATTAAGGATTTTTGGATAATTGTAGGTGGGGACAAAGCCCCCCATATGGCAGCAAGTGGAGGAAGATGTGACAATAACTCTTGACTTTAGACAATCAATTAAGAGGACACATGGATAATATGCTAAGACATTCCTTGCAAACACGTAGAAAGGGAAGTCATATTAGTCATCCCTACACTTATCTTGAATTAATATCAAAATTTATTTGGTAAGGGAATTATACAGAAAGGCAAAGCCAAGAAAGAAGGTGAGGGAATTTGGATATTCATACGAGACGCCATATTAAAATAGCAACGGGATTTTGCGATTCTAAGGGAGTACGGTCCAATCTTCCTCAAGAATATCATACGAATTTTTCCCTACTCCAGATATGTTAAGGCTAAGCCCTTCCTTCATTATGGCATGATCTCATAATTACACGAGTTTGATAACGAGGCATAAAGAGAAGTTCATATTCCTGAACTTATGTACATTATCCTAGTCTCATAAATTACGGTATTCTCCCTTATCATGACTTTATATTTAATTGAGTATTATTTTCTTCCAGTCAAGAGAGAAGAGGTTATATATATATATATATATATATATATATATATATATATATATATATATATATATATATATATATATATATATATATATATATATATATATATATATATATATATATATATATATATATATATATATATATATATATATATATATATATATATATATATATATATATATATATATATATATATATATATATATATATATATATATATATATATATATATATATATATATATATATATATATATATATATATATATATATATATATATATATATATATATATATATATATATATATATATATATATATATATATATATATATATATATATATATATATATATATATATATATATATATATATATATATATATATATATATATATATATATATATATATATATATATATATATATATATATATATATATATATATATATATATATATATATATATATATATATATATATATATATATATATATATTCAGTATTTTCACGACCATCGAGCTATAATCGATGGGCAGGACCCTATTGGGCAACCTCTGATCAGATGGTGAGTTATATACCGAGCCTATTGTGGCTGATCGCCTATGAGCGAGCCTAGAATGCCCGAGATACAAAGCCTAGTATGGCCAAGAGCCTATGAGTAGCCTACTATGGCGGAGCAGTTACTTTCAGTTATTATATTATTAGTTCAGTTTTAGCTTTCACTTATTCTGTTGCCTTACATACTCGGTACATTATATTGTACTAACGTTCCTTTTGCCGGGGATGATGCAAAAGACGACAGACGATTAGACCTCCTCAGTAGGTGTTGCTTGAGTTTAGATTGATCGGTAATCTATGTGTCCTTCGGAGTTGTCGGGTCTAGAGTTTTATGTATATCTTGTGTATATATGTATATATATGTTATGGATAGGTCAGGGCCCTATTCAGATCACAGTACATCCATCAGTAGAGGCTTGTAGACATATCATGTTAGTTAGTGCAGTATGTTGGGCTTGTAAGCCTTATATGTATATTTTGTTGGTTTTCCAGCTCTAGTAGTTATGACGGTCTTGTCGGCCTAGCTTTATATTGTTGTTTAGTCAGCATTCGCAAATTGTCTTGAAATGTGGCCCATGGCCAAAGTATGACATTATATGTTTAGAGTCCCTTACTCGCTAGTTGGTATGTAAGGATAGGTGAGGCACCGGGTGCCGGTCTCGCCCCCCAGGTTTGGGGAATGATAGGGAGAGTGATCTTCAACAAATTGTCCTTCAATTCTTGCCCAAATCTTTGAAGATTAACAAGGAAGACTCACTAGGTCTTTATCCTAGATGTAAGATTCTACACCCTAGCCCTAAATTTTGAAATTTATCTAATAATGGGTAATTAGCAAGACAATTCTTGGTTGTGGGAGTTGTTTATTTTGCATGCATGTGTTATCAAAGGATGTAGAAGATTGTGAGCTAAAAATGGTAAAGAATAGGTTGTGGGATGATGGAATCCTCCATAAAAGGACCTTGAAACCCTAATGCACACCTAGTGTTTGAGAAAATACTCAAATGAGCTAGAACCATGATCGTCTTCCTTATTTTGGTTCAACTTGTTATATTTCTAAAATAGATTGAAGTTGCTAAGAATTTCGGAACATTTTAGAGTTTAAGGAAGCTCAATAAAGGTATGTTGGCTAAACTCTTCTCTTAGAATTGAATCCCACAATGTTCGTGTAATTTGTGTAAGTCCTGAATTGATCATTATAAAATTGGCCATTTCGAATATGCTTGTGTTGAAAGATATATGTTCAATATGAATTCCAAATGCTTTTATCATGTTATCTTATCATTTGAAGATGTGTTCAAAGTATGGGATATGTGTTGAAAATGTTATGACTTCAAGTCAAGTTCGAATGAAGGTTGTTATGCCAAATTGTGTGAAACGTCTCTATGTGCCTAAGATTCTTAGTTGCTCCCATGAGTATTTAAATTATTAAATTGAAAAGCCTTGTTGTTGTTGATGACGATGATGACATTTGGAAGTGGAAAAAGAATTTGAATTATGAAATACGGCCAAGTGCCAAGAATGATTTTATAATTGTGGCCACTAGTGCCAATGAAATGAAAAGATGTGAAAGAAGTATTAAATGAAATGACTGATATAAAAAGGTTGATGTCTTGAATGAGACGGCCTAGCCGATCGGGTCGTAATCGGACACCATACCGCATATATGGTAGTGATTGTATTGGAAATTATAATTGAAATTGTTATTGTGGTTGATGTCTCTAATGAGATGGCCTAGTCGATTGGGTCGTGATAGGACTCTGTGTTAAAGGTATGGTGGTATTAGTATTGAGAGTGATTGTGGTCGATGCCTCTATTCAGATAGCCTAGCCGATCAGGTCATGATCATACTCCGTGCTAAAACTTTGGTGGTATTGGTATTGTGAATAATGGTATTGTGAACGTTGATACATCGGTACTAAGGGTCTCCAACTTAAAAATATGGAAATTTACTTGAACTTTTATGGGGTTCAAACTTGATGTTTTGCTATTGTTCGAGGCTTTAATTGATTTTATGATTGTTCCTCCTCGTAATATTATTCATTCTATTGAGAAGGTGTTTAGTTATACATACTAGTGCTATTCGACAGTACTAACATCCCCGTTTCCTGGGGTGCTGCATCTTAAATGGATGCAGGTGGTTCCACAGTAGGAGACATTGATCAATGACAGTGATACACTCTCTTCCCAGTTGCCTTGGTGAGCCCCACTTAATTTCGGGGTCATGTATCTTTTGTTCCTTGTGTATTGTGTCTGAGGTATAGCCGGAGCCTTGTTGCCAGGATTATCATATTACTCTTCTTTATCTATAGAGGCTCGGTAGACATAGTGTGGGTTGTATATTGGCGCTGGGAAGGTCAAACACTGTTATGTTGTGGTTGTATTACATGTTCCATTTCAGACTATGGAAAATGTGTGTGAACTTTTATACTTTAAAATGATGAAACTATTGGTAATGAATTGGTATTGTAGACATGATCACCTTATTTGCTAATTAATGAAAATATGTATTATCTCCATTTATGTATGAGTTTTGGTAGAAGAAAATCTAACAGGCTTGCTCGACCACGTTCACTCGAATGAGCGTTGGTCGCGCTCCCCGTGTTTGGGGCATGACAAACTTGGTAACATAGCCAAAGGTTTTAAAATGTCCTAGGATGCATCTAGTAGAGTCCTTCTTATCAGTGTGTTGTTGACCACATCTATAATTAGGATGCTACATGGGTATGTAGGAATAATACCCTTCTTTTATGTTCTCAATCCTGCAATAAGGCTGATTGTAAGATTGTTCCTTCTTTAACTCGTGATTTGCTCTAACTTTCAGTATATGTCACCTAAGAAGAAGGAAAGAACTGGTCAAAGAGCCAATGTCACCCCAGGAGTGGCAATTGATTCTATATTTAATGATGCGGGTGAGCACCCAAGGAGTGAGAATATTCCTCCAGTTACTATGCTACCCGACTCTACTACAACTTAACAGACCGCACATATCCCTACACTAACTAAGGGTGCAACGGCCCCTCCAACTGATATACCAGTTCCACCTCCAGTCCTAACTTCCAATTCAGGTGTTTCTGATGTTGATCTTAGGGGAGCCATACCGATGTTGGCTCAGATAGTGGTTTCCTAGGCCTAGAGATCAAATATTGCACCCACTTCTTCCAGTCAGCCAGGGGATTCTACTAGTTCCAAGGTGAACAAGTTTCTCCAGTTGGATCCTCCAGTGTTCGCGGGTATTAATCTAGAGGAGGACCCCCAGGACTTCATTGATGACATGCACAAAACTCTCCGAGTTATGCGTGCTACGGAGACGGAGGCTGTGGAATTGGCTTCTTGCCGCCTGAAAAGAGGTGGCATATTCTTGGTTTGAACTATGGGAGGACTCCCGTAAAGAAGGGATCCCTTCGCCGAAGTGGGGTGAGTTTGACGATGCCTTCATTGATCATTTCTTGCCTGCCGAGACTAAGGCAGCTCATGCTGCTAATTTTGAGAACCTGAGGCAAGGTAGCCTAAGTTTGTGGGATTGCCATATGAGATTCGCGTACCTGTCCAAGTATGTTATTTACATGTTGCCGACTATGGGGGCTAGAGTGCATTGGTTTGTGCAGGGTCTTAGTCCCTTGGTAATTAATGAGGCTGATACACCTGCCTTGAATTCTTATATGAACTATGGTAAGATGGTGGCATTCGCTCAAGGCACAGAGACCCATAAATTTAAAAACAGAATAGAGCTAGAGGGTAGCAATAAGGCCTGGTCTACATGCAACTTTGGCAGTTTTTCTGGTGGTGGCAGGTCAACATTCAAGGGAGGGTCGTCAGGGCCATCTCAGTCCTTTGCTCAGTCTTTGGCTAATTCATCACAAGCAAGGACCAGTCAGTAGCAGCAGGGGAGCCGTTTCATGCCCAGTCAGGGCAATAGGGGCTCCTATCAGCAGGGTTGTCATGGTGGTAGATTCCAGGAGCAGCGGAGGACCCCATGCCCTAGGTGTGGAAAGATGCACCAAGGAATATGCTACATGGGCATACCCATATGCTACAGATGCGGATTGAGGGATCATATTCAGAGGGATTATCGTTCGTCCCGCCTGGGTGTAGGTAGGGGCTCAGCACTGCCAGTCAATTCTGCAGCTACTAAATCCACAACACCTCCTCCAGCTCGAGGCACTCCAATATGCGCAGGGCGTGGTGCAGTTAGGGGGAGCACAGAGTTTCGGAAGATCCGGTTGTTTCTATGCTATGAGGGATCATCAGAATTCGGAGGCTTCCCACATGTTGTTACATGTATATTGACTATCCAATCTCATGATGTGTATGCTCTTATTGATCCCGGTTCCACTTTGCCATATGTTACTCCTTATGTTGCTATGGAATTTGGGATAGAACCGGAACAACTGCATGAGCCGTTCTTTGTATCTACTCTGGTTAGTGAGTCTATTTTGGTCCTGCGGGTTTAAAGGGATTATGTTGTCACGTTGCATGGTCGGGACACCATGTATGATCTCATTGAATTGGGGATGGTCTATTTTGATGTAATAATGGAATGGAATGGCTTTATTCATGTTTTGCGAAGCTTGATTGCCGAACCAGAACCGTTAGGTTTGAATTTCCAAATGAGCCAGTCATTGAGTGGAAGAGGGAGGATGTGGTGCCAAAGGATATATTTATTTCTTACAAGGGATGTATTTACCATTTGGTCCGGGTTACAGATACCGATGCTGAGGCACCTACACTTGAGTCGGTGCTTGTTGTGAATGAATTTTCAGGAGTCTTTTCAGAAGAGCACCCTGGGTTCCCACCCGACAGGGGGATTGATTTTGGGATTGATGTGATGCCAGGCACACAGCTTATATCTATTCCGCCCTGCAGAATGGCACCAGCAGAATTAAAGGAGCTAAAGAAACAATTGAGAGATTTGTTACAGAAAGGTTTCATCCAGCCGAGTGTGTCACCTTGGGGAGCACTGATCCTTTTTGTAAGGAAAAAGGATGGGTCACTGAGCATTTGTATTGACTATCGGCAGCTCAACAAGGTCACAATAAAAAATAAATACCCACTACTAAGGATAGATGACTTGTTTGATCAATTGAAAGGTGCCATTTACTTCTCAAAAATTGATTTATGATCCGGGTATCACCAATTGAAAATCAGAGAGCAGTATGTTCCGAAAATAGCTTTTAGAACCCGATATGGGCACTTTGAATTTTTGGTGAAGTATTTGGGGCTAACAAATGCCCCGACAGCCGTCATTGATCTTATGAATCGAGTTTTCAAGTTGTTCCTCAATTCCTTTGTGACAGTGTTCGTTGACGATATTCTTGTATATTCACGAAGTCAAGAGGACCATTCTGATCACCTCAAGGTAGTTCTGCAAACCCCGCACCAGCACAAGTTATATGTAAAGTTTTGATAATGTGAATTTTGGCTTGAATCTGTCACATTCTTGGGTCATGTCGTCTCTAGTGAAGGGATTAAGGTTGATCCTCAGAAAATTGCAGCTGTGAAGAATTGGCCGAGGCCTACAACTCTAATGGAGATTCGCAAGTTCTTAGGCTTGGCTGGATATTACAGAAAGTTTGTGGAAGAGTTTTCTACTCTTGCCTCTCCATTGACTAAATTAACGCAGAAGGAAATTAAGTTCCAATGGTCATATGCTTGTAAAACGATTTTCTAGGAGCTGAAAGCAAGATTGAGTACGACACCGGTGTTGACCCTACCAGAGGGTATAGATGGATTTGTCATATATTGTGATGCTTCAAGGATCGGGCTTGGGTGTTTATTAATACAACATGGGAAGGTGATAGCTTATGCTTCTAGGCAACTAAAGAATCATGAAAAGAACTATCCAACATATGACTTAGAACTCGCAGCGGTGGTTTTGCATTGAAAATTTTGTCTCATTATTTATATGGGGTCCATGTGGATATATTCACGGACCATAAGAGCCTTGAATATATTTTCAAACAGAAGGAGCTGATTCTGAGGCAGAGAAGACGGCTTGAATTACTCGAGGATTATGACATTGTTATTTTATATCATCCGGGGAAGGTAATATTGTGGCGGATGCTCTTAGCTAGAAATCTATGGGTAGTTTAGCGCACTTGGAGGCATATCAAAGGCCATTGGATAAGGAATTCGCCTATTGGCTAGTTTGGGAGTTCATCTTGCGGACTCTAGTGAAGGAGGGGTGATTGTGCAAAATAGGGTTGAATCATCACTTGTTGTGGAAGTGAAGGAGAAACAATACAATGATACATTGTTGGCACAACTGAAAGAGGGAATTCATAAACATAAGACCATGACCTTTTCTCCTGGCATGGATGATGGTACAGTAAGGTTCCAAGGACGATTATGTGTTCCAAACGTGGTTGGTCTTCGAGAAACAATTATGATTGAAGCTCACACTTCTAGGTATTTCGTGCACCTGGGTTCTACAAAAATGTATCATGATCTTAAGGAAGTCTATTGGTGGAATGATATGAAGAGGAATGTAACAGACTTTATGGCAAAGTGTCCAAATTGTCAGCACGTGAAGACCGAACACCAAAGGCCCGGTGGGTTAGCGCAGAACATAGAAATTCCTATGTGGAAGTATTAATATGGACTTTGTGGTATGATTACCACGTACGCCTCGTAAGTTTGACTCGATTTGGGTGATTGTGGATCGACTCATGAAATCAGCACACTTCTTGCCGGTTAAGGCTACCAATACGGCGGAACAATGTGCTCAGTTGTATATCAAAGAAATAGTCAGGTTGCATGGCACTCTAGTTTCTATCATTTCTGATCGGGGGGCACATTTCACAGCTAAATTTTGGAAAATCTTTCAGCAAGGTCGGGGTACTTAGGTGAATCTTAGTACAGCCTTTCACCCGCAGACTGCCGGGCAAGCAGAGCGCACTATTCAGACGCTTGAGGATATGTTGTGCGCTTGTGTTCTAGACTTCAAAGGTAGCTAGGATGATCATTTGCCACTCATAGAATTTACCTACAGGAATAGTTATCATGCTTGCATTCATATGGCACCATTCGATGCTTTATATGGATGGAGATGTATATCTCCCATTGGGTGGTTTGAGATTGGAGAAGCAGAGTTGATAGTTCCAGACCTTATGCATCATGCCATGGAAAGAGTTAAAATCATTAAGGAGCGGTTCAAGATTGCTCAGAGTCTTCAGAAGTCCTATTCGGAAGTTCGTCATGAGGATTTGGAGTTCAAAGGAGAAAATTGAGTATTCTTGAAAGTTTCCCCTATGAAATGTGTAATGCGATTTAGTAAGAAAAGGAAATTGAGCCCGAGTATGTCGGACCGTACAGAATCATTCAGAGGATCGGTGAGGTGGCATACAAGCTTGAGCTACCACCTGAATGTCATTAGTGTACCCGATATTTCATATGTCTATGTTGATGAAAGTAGTTAGAGACCCGACTCTCATTATTACGGTTGAGATTATTGAGGTTAATGGGGAATTGAATTATGCAGAGATTCCAGTTTCTATTATTGATCGGCAAGTCCGAAAGTTGAGAAATAAAGAAATTTCCTCTGTGAAAGTGTTATGGAGAAACCAGCAGTTTGGAGAGGCTACCTGGGAGGCCGAGGAAGAAATGAAGAAGAAGTACCCTTTTTTGTTTGAATAGCTATGTAATCATTCTATGAAATTGTTCCCTATGAATTACGTATCCTTTGTATAGCTTATGCTAAGGGTGTTCCTTTATGGTAATATACTGCTTATAAGTCCACGATTTGTGTTGTTTTTATGTTATATTGTGTCATCGGATTATGTATATGTTGTTAGCAATGATTTATGGGATTCTCTGAAAGGTAGATAGGCCTAGTTACAAGGGAGACTCTGTCAAAATTTCTTGAAATTAGTAGAGTTAGACAAAGTTTGGAGCTTTTGTTGTGGAGATCAAGATTTAAGTCTCATTAGGTGTATATGGCGGAATTTTCGAGGACGAATGATCCTAATCGGGGGAGAATTTAAGGCCCCGTTAAAATTTCCTAGTGATTTAAGATTTTAAGGTGCGCCAACAGTATTTGGGAATAATGTGTTCGCGTATTAAAGGAGACCCATGGGATAGAACCACATCATTTTAAAATGAAAATATGTGTTTAAGGTGTGTATGAACATGCTAAGGAGTTTTGTAAATGGCAAGAGTTTGTTTGGAACAAGTTGGATACATTAAGTGGAAAGGTTGTCTCAATTTGCACAACATCATACTTCAAACAAATGCTGCTACGAAACTATAAAGACTTTGAAGGTGATCTACCTATTAAATTAAAGCTCTTTGAGTCTAGTTTCCAACGCATCAAACCAAGAATGATTTTATAATTGTGGCAACTAGTGCCAATGNAATTGTGGCCACTAGTGCCAATGAAATGCAAAGATGTGAAAGAAGTATGAAATAAAATGAGTGATATAAAAAGGTTGATGTCTCGAATGAGACGGCCTAGCCGATCGGGTCATGATCGGATGCCTTACCGCACATATGGTGGTGATTGTATTGGAAATTATAATTGAAATTGTGATTGTGGTTGATTTCTCTAATGAGATGGCCTAGACGATCGGGTCGTGATCGGACTCCATGCTAAAAGTATAGTGGTATTGATATTGTGAATAATGGTATTGTGAACGATGCTACATCGGTACTAAGGATCTCCAACTTAAAAATATGGAAATTTACTTGAAAATTTATATGGTTCTAACTTGATGTTTTGGTATTGTTCGAGGCTTCCATTGATTTTATGATTGTTCCTCCTCGTAATATTATTCATTCTATTGAGAAGGTGTTTAGTTATACATACTAGTGCTATTTGACGGTACTAACATCCCTATTGTCGGGGGCACTGCATCTTTAATGGATGCAGGTGGTTCCACAACAGGAGACATTGATCAATGACAGCGGTACACCCTCTTCCCAGTTGACTTTGTTAGACGCACTTCATTACGGGGTCATGTATCATTTCTTCCTTGTGTAATGTGTTTGAGGTATAGCCGGGGCCTTGTTTCCAGCATTATCATAGTACTCTTCTTTATCTATAGAGGCTCCGTAGACATAGTGTGGTTTGTATATTGGTGCTGGGAAGGTCAAACAATGTTGTGTTGTGGTTGTATTACTTGTTATCAAAAATGTGTGTGAAATTTGACACTTTAAAATGATGAAACTATTGGTAATGAATTGGTATTGTACACATGATCACCTTAATGGCTAATTATTGAAAATATGTATTATCTCCATTTATGCATAAGTTTGGGTAGAAGGAAATCTAACAGGCTTGCTCGGCCGGGTTTACTCGGTTGAGCGTTTGTCACGTTCCCCGATTTTGGGTCATGATAGGTAGGTCCGTTACGAGTTTTAGAATGTTTTGATATATTAGGAAGGGTTTTCGAGGGCCCCGGGTGTGATCTGGATTGAATTAAGAATAATTTTGGACTTGGTTGAATTTATGAGGTCTGTTCTTCCAGTGTCATCGCACCAACCTGGGCTCGATGGTGCAGACACCTAGGCCTAGATGCACATCCGCAGGCACGAGTGTTATTTCATAGAAGCAGAACTATAAGGATCTTGTGAAGGACCGCAGGTGCAGTAGAGGCTCCAAAGAAGTGGGCTCGCAGGTGCGAGCATTTTGTCCGCAGAAGCGGAATTTGATGGCATTAGTTTCAATCGCATCTGCGATGGATTTTTCCATATGTGCGATAGTGTGCCCATAAAACCGAATATCATTAGTCAGAAAAGGGGGTGTTTGAGGGTTTTATCTCATTTTCATCTTTTATACCTAGAGAGCTAAGTTTCTGGTGATGTTTTGAGGTATTATCATCGAGGTAAGTGATTCTAACCCGGATTTGGCTATATTACATGAATCCACTGTTATTATTGTCATCTAATTAGTGATTTAACTTCGAAAATTTTGGGAAACATTGTGAAACTTCTTAAACTAAAATTTGGGGATTTGAAAGGCAGTTTGAAGTCAGATTGGAATAATTCTTGTATGGTTGGACTTGTTATCGAATGGGTGTTCGGATTTTGTATGTTTGGTGGGGTTCCGAGAGGCAATATTAGGGTTGAAATTTTGAGTTAACTTTGTGTTTATTTTTTAAGATTGCAACTTTATTGTTCGCAATAGCTTCCTATAGTTTGTATTTATGGTATGCAGTTGTTTTGGCTAGATTCGAGCCGTTCAGACTTGGATAATCGCTGGAAAGGCTTACTAGTGGGTTGAGTTGGCATGTTGTGAGGTAAGTGTATTGTCTAACTTTGTGTGGGTGAAGTACCCCATAAGATTGGCGTTGGTTTGTGTTAATTGTGATATGTGAAAGCCGTGTACGCAAGGTGACGAGTGTGTACACGGGCTAAATGTGGTAATTGACCGGTTTTATCTATGTAGTTTCCTTTCATTCCTTTAATTGAGTTGCCATAATATGTTATATTCATCATCTTTAGTCTATCTTCACATGCTTTACTTGTCATTGTTAATACTTGTCCTAATACTTGCTAATTGTCTTCACATGTTTAGTTGAATTTATTTTCCTCTCTATTCCTTGTTCATTATTTAACCGATGAGTCCCTTACTTTAAGTTGCTATTTCATGGAATATCTTATTGTTGAATTAGGTATTGAGTTATAAAGGTCGTAGTTCACATTGAGGTAACGTTGTAAATTGTTGAAATACCATTCTTGTGGAGTTATTCACTTTCGGTCGCTATTGTTAAGACTCTTGTGCATATAGTGGTTTAGCCATGGGCTATTTATTGTGGAAACACTATTATTGTTGACTTCTTAGGCAATTTGTGATATTGGGCATTTGATGTGCAATTTGTGATATGTTGTGATATTGATACACATGCGGTGTTATTAGGATTAGGGTCGAAACGCATGCGGTGAGATAAGGTGTGCTTGATATGTGTGTTGCTAGCAGGGGAACTACTTGAAGCCATGCGGTGTGATAAGGTGGGCTAAAACGCGGGAAGCTATTTCGGGAAAAATGATTTTCAAAACTAAATACAATACTTCCGTGGTGATTTAAGGAAAGATTATGATTTTTTTGTGATATGAGACTATGAGGCGGTACCTCGGTAGTGATTCTTGTTTATACCTTTCTATTACATCACTTGTGTTTTGGTTGCTTTGTGTCCTTCGAGTATTATTCCTTGTTTTCTTCCGTGTTGCCTTAATTTCCTTAGTTTAATGTAGCTATTCTTGGTATATTTTCTTCATTGTTTCACTTCCATTATTTATCATTATCACACTGTCATATACCTATTCAGTTTTCTTATTTATTCCAGCAGGGTCTTGACCCGACCTCGTCACTACTCTACCGAGATAAGACTTGGCACTTACTGGGTACCATTGTGGTGTACTCAAGCTACGCTTCTGCACATCCTTTTGTGCAGATCCATGTACCTCTTACTAGCCTAGGCACCAGTGAGTTGAGTTCAGACTTGGAGACTTCAAGGTATACATGCCGGCATCCGCGTTCCTCGGAGTCTCCCTCTAGCTAGTTCTATTTCATTTCCCCTTTTTATAGACACTGTTGTATAGGGATGGTCAGTATTCTCTTGTAGAGCTTGTTACTTGGTATCATTGGATTTTGGGAGTATTGTTCTATTGAGTTACAAAGTACTTTTATGCTAGTTGTTGAGTTATTTGAATGTTTTTATCATTTTCTCAGTTAAATTCTGCATGAATGTTTGGCTTACCTACTCTTAGAGACTAGGTGAAATCAAGACATCATACGGAGGGAAATTAGGTCAGTGAAAAGTTGATATCAGATCCCTAGGTTCATAGGTGTTATGAGCCACAAGCAGGTTTAGTAGAGCCTCACGGATCTGCATGGAGACTTTTGTACTTATCTTCAAGAGGCTATGGAACTGTTAGGAAATTTCACTTTTTTGATCTCTTATCATACGAATTTGTTGACTTCGGATTTATGAATCTATGTCTTTCTATTCTCTCACAGATGGTGAGGACACACACCGCTGGATCCGATGATCAGATACTCACCCCCTGCTAGAGTCACGAGAGGCCGGGGGTGGGGTCGGGGCTGATGAAAGGCTGAGGAGGGGCATGTAGTGCAGCCAGAGCACCTGCCCACGCTGCAACATAGGATCCATTAGTAGATCCAGTTGGGAGGTAGGCACTTGCGGCAGCTGTTGATACCCCTGCACTTCAAGAGACTCTTGCCCAGTTCTTGAGCGGATTTGGTACTCTAGCTCAGGCGGGGTTGATTCCACTTGCACCGGAAACATCTCAGACTGGGGGAGGAGCGCAGACTCCCACGGCCCATACCCTAAAGCAGGGATTCCATGTAGAGCAGGTACCAGAGGTTATACCATTGTAGCCGGTTGTCCCAGTTCAGTTTGAGGTTAGGGCAACAGCATATGAGAAGGAGGAGATTAGGCTCGAGTGGTACAAGAAGTACTATCCTCCTACTTTCAGTGGCCTAGTTACAGAGGATGCACATGGCTTTCTAGACAAGCGCCACTGAATTCTCCGTACCATGGGTATATTGGATACGAGCAGGATTTCTTTCACTACTTTCCAGCTATCAGGACCAGCATACCAGTAGTGGCGGGCTTAGGAGAATGGTAGCCCAGCCGAGGCAACTTCACTCATATGGGCTCTATTTTTAGAGATGTTCTTGAGAGAGTTTGTTCCCCACAAACATTGGGATGTATGGTGCGCGGAGTTTGAGCTATTGTGCCATGGTGCTATGATCATATAAGAGTATGCTCTTAGGTTCAATGAGTTGTCCAGGTATGCACCTGCCTTGATTTCCACAATCGAGTTTGTCGATTTATCAAGGGGCTAAACGGTGGTATTAGATTCAGCATGGCTCGAGAGTTGGATACTGATACTCCATACCAGCAGGTGGTAGAGATCACACAGGGATTGGAGGATTTGCGGGGCCTAGAGAGAGAGGACAGGGAGGCCAAGAGACCTCGAGATTATGGTGGATATAGTGGTGCTCGTGCCCCAATTGCAGCCCATCATGGTAGAGGCTATGTGAGTTGTCTAGTTCATTTAACATTTCCGTCTTCTAGTGGTATTGCGGCTACTCCCAGGTCTCAGGTTGCCCATTATGCATTGCCACTGTCTAGTGCACCTCTAGCACGGGGGGCTTTCAGCGGTCAGTCCAGCCGACAAGGCCCGAGCCAGTTTCAGCAGCCATGTCCTCCGATAGCTTATTTTGAGTGTGGTGATACTCATCATTTAGTTATGGACTTCCCCAGACTCAAGATGGCAGCACCTCCACATACTACGCAAGCTCAACTTATTCCAGACGTTCCCCGTGGTTACCGCACTAGTTTCCACTCCACCTGCTCAGCCAGCTAAGAGTGGAGGTTAGGTGTGTAGGGGTCACCCTAGGGGGGAGGCCAAGATAGATTTTATGCTCTCCCGAGTATGACAGAGGCATTTGCATCAGACTCAGCTATCAGAGGTATTGTTCCAGTTTGTCATAGAGATGCATCCGTGTTATTTGATCCAGGATCCACTTATTCATATGTATCATCTTATTTTGCTCTATATTTGTGTATATCCAGTGATTCTGTGAGTTCTCCTATCTATGTGTCCACGTCTGTGGGAGATTCCATTGTTGTTGACTGTGTGTATCGGTCATTTTTAGTTGTTATTGGCAGGTTTGAGATCAGAGATGATCTATTGTTGCTCAGTATGGTAGACTTTGATGTATTTTTGGGTATTTATTGGTTGTCGCCTTGTCATGATATTCTTGATTGTCACGCCAAGACGGTGACATTGGCTATGCCATGTTTGCTATGGTTGGAGTGTAGGTGTACTTTGGATTATGTTCCTAATAGGGTGGTGTCTTTCCTTAAGGCACATCAGATCGTTGGGAAGGGGTGTGATGCATATCTATCCTTTGTGAGAGATGTCAGTGTTGATACTCCTACCATTGAGTCGGTACCGTTAGTGAGAGACTATCCAGATGTATTTCTGTCAGATCTTCCGGGCATGTCGCCCGATAGGGATATTGATTTTGGCATGGACTTGTTGTCGGGTACTAAGCCCATTTCTATTCCACCATATCGTATGGCCTAAGAAGAGGTGAAGGAGTTAAAAGAGCAGTTGCAAGAGTTCCTTGATAAGGGTTTCATTTGGCCTAGTGTGTCACCTTGTGGGTGCTATGGTCTTGTTTGTGAAGAAGAAGCATAGTTCTATGCGCATGTGTTTTTATTATCGACAATTGAACAAGATTAGAGTAAAGAACATGTATCTATTGCCACGCATTGATGACCTATTTGATCGTCTGTAGGGTGCCAGATTGTTCTTAAAGATTGATTTGCAGTCAGGCTATCATCAATTGAAGATTCAGGATCCAGATATTTCAAAGACTGCTTTCAAGACTCGGTATGGCTGACCAACGCACCAGCAACATTCATGCACTTGATGAACATTATATTTCAGCCCTATCTTGACTCATTCGTCATTGTGTTTATTGACGATATCCTGGTGTACTCCCGAAGCCGAGAGGTTCATGAACAATATTTGAGGATTGTGCTTCGAACCTTGGGGGAAAAGAAGTTGTATGCAAAATTTTCAAAGTGACAATTTTGGCTTGACTTGGTGGCCTTTTTGGGTCATGTGGTGTTGAGTGAGGGGCTCAAGGTAGATTCGAAGAAGATTAAAGAAGTGTAGAGTTGGCCCATACCGTCGTCAGCCACAGAGATCCAGAGTTTTCTTGGTTTGATAGGGTATTACCGTCATTTTGTATAGTTTCTCATCTATTGCTGCACCTATGACCTGATTGACCCATAATGGTGCTCCGTTCAGATGGACCGAGGACTGTTGGAGAGCTTTCAAAAGCTCAAGATTGCTCTGACTACAGCCCCAGTGTTGGTTATGCCTACGGGTTCATAGCCTTAGACTATGTATTATGATTCGTGACGTGTTTACCTCGGCGCTGTGTTACTGCAAGATGATAGGGTGATTGCCTATGCGTCTAGACAGATGAAGGTGCATGAGAAGAATTATCCTTTCCATGACTTATAATTAGCAGCAATTGTTCATGCCTTGAAGATTTGGTGACACTATTTGTATGGTGTCCTTTGTGAGGTCTATATCGATCACCAGAGTCTACAACATTTGTTCAAATAGAAGGATCTTAACTCGCAGCACCGGAGGTGGTTAGAGTTGCCTAAGGACTATGATATCACCATTCCATATCAGCCTAGAGAGGCCAATGTGGTGGCCGATGCCTTGTGTCGAAAGGCATAGAGATTGGGTAGTGTAGCAAATCTACCAGCAACGGAGTGGCCATTAGCATTGGAGGTTCAGGCCTTGGCCAACCAGTTTGTTAGGTTGGATGTTTCGAAGACAAGTCGAGTTCTATCTTGCATGGTTTATTGGTCTTCTATAAATGATCATATAAGAGAGCGCCAGTATGACGACCCCCATTTGCTTGTCCTTAAGTACATGGTCCAGCACAGCGATGCCAAGAAGGTTACTATTGGGGATTATGGTGTGTTATAGGGCCGGATATGTATGCCCTATGTTGATGGCTTACTTGATTTGATTCTGCAGGAGGCCCACAATTCGCGGTGCTCCATTCATCCGGGTTCTGCTAAGATGTGTCAGGACTTGAGGCAGCACTATTGGTGGAGGGGGGTGAAGAATGACATAGTGGAGTATGCAGCTCAGTGTCTAAATTGTCAGCAGGTGAAGTTTGAGCATCAATGGCCAGGTGGGTTGCTTCAAAGGTGTGAGATTCCCTATTGGAAATGGGAGCGAGTTACCATGGATTTTGTTGCTGGTATCACACGGACTTAAAAGAAACTTGATGCAGTATAGGTAATTGTGGATAGGAGCCAAGTCAGCTCATTTCATTTCAGTGGTACTTATTCTTCAGGGTAGCTGGCTCAGGTCTATATTCGCGAGATTGTCGGACATCATGGCGTGCCGGTATCCATAATCTCTGACCTGGGTACGCAGTTTACATCGCGCTTATGGAATGTCGCACAGTGTGAGTTGGCACACGGGTTGAGTTGAAAACAACATTCTACCCTCAAACGGTTGAGTGGTGACTTTACCATTAATTGTAGTCTCTCTTCTTTAGTTTCTGTATTCATTAATTATGATATGAGGTTGTTTATGGTGTATATTGCTAGATTTTCAAGTAAAAGAAGTGCAGATTCCTTCAGTGATTCCACATATGAGGAACACTGTGCGCTTATGCGACATCACATTTGCGTGGAGTAGGCAACATCTGCGGAATTCAAGCAACCTTCATTGGGATCACATCTGCAAGTGAGGAAACGCATTTGCGGTCGCACTTCTACGCTTGATGTCCGCATCTGTGATCATGCTTCTACGCGTGTAAGTCCGCTTATGTAGAGTAAATGTTTTCCATCAAAGGTCGCTTCTGCGAGAGGTTATCCGCATCTGCGGAACTGCACCTCCACCTTCGAGGATCCCTCCACAAGTGCGGTGAACGGGTTTCAACTATAGACAGTTTTGGCATTTCACATTTTCTCCATTCCAAACCCACTAATACACGACCTAGCTTATTAGAAACACATCTTTGGCTTAATTGTTAGTCTCATGACTAGAGAAGTCAAGTTTGAAAGCTAGGGTTCTTGCACACACACTTGGGTCTTGAAGATTTGGAGTTTTTGATTGAGAATTTCTTACCCATTTATGTTCATTTCTTCATTTCTTTGCTTTCTATTGAATATCTAAGTGTGTAGTATTTTTTCCAATACTTGAATCTTGTTTATCGAAATATTCATATTTAAAGTGTGGATTAAATACCTTGTTGTGCTTATGTATTGAACGATTGTTATTTATAATGAAGTGAGTTATTATTTATTTCATTATTCTTGTTCTTTAATGTTTCCAAACAGATTAGTTAACCCTACGACCCACCCATTAACTTCGAATTAATTTTGGAAAATATAATTTGGGGTTGGGAAAGATTAATTAACAAGAACTCTAGGCTTTAACCCTCACTTTATAGATTCTACCTAGGGGTAGGATTGAACTGCTTGTATCCATATTCGGGTGAACTTAATCTTTTAGTTGTTTTAGGGATAATTCAGTTAGGAAGTCTTGTTAGTTGTTGGAAGTAGCTAATATAGAATTATTACCCGAGGCTAATTAATATAAACTCGCTCATATTTGTAAAATCATTAAATACATCGGATCGTTGCTTGAGTGTAATTCCCATTGCATCCATGCTTGTATCTATTTATCATTTTACCTGCTTTCTAGGTTAAATTACATTTTCTCATTTAGACATAAATATTCCCAAAACCATTCTAAGTGTTTGGCTTAGCATAATAAGTTATAATTCTCTTACACGCCTAATCTCCTACATGTTGTTCTCTGTGGGATTCTACCCCGACTCATAGTTAGGTAAATTATATTGCATGCGACCGTGTCTATTTACTTTTTAGTAGTGGATTTGGACGTCATCAACTATGTTATGGAGTTCGTGGTTTCTTGGGATCAGTTCTTGCTGCTTGCGGAGTTTGCCTAAAATAACAACTACCAATCGAGTATTCAGATGGCTCCGTACGAGGCCTTGTATGGGAGGCGGTGTCAGTCTCTGGTGGGTTGATTTGAATATACTTGATCCACCCTTATCTCGCCGTATGTGCATCACAATGAAATGCCTCCCTTATGTCACCACATGCGCATCTCGCCACCCTTATACTCCACACAACATCAATCAACCCACGCATCATGCCCACATGTTCCACAATATCACAAGACAACAAAATCAATACTCATGCCAAAATATAATCTCAAAAATCAAACATAACATGCACAAGGACAATACAATAACATAATAGTGCGAGGAGTATTCAATAATAAAACATGTTTCATATAGCAAACAACCCAAATTCATGGCATATTAATAACCTAATGTCTAAACCAGCCATAAATCACACTCGCAAGTGTACACAATCGGCACCTCGTGTACACGTTACATTCTTTTTATCCAAAAATTATGGTCATTGAGGCCACCAAATACTAGCACTATAATTAACATGTGAATGACTATTTAGCAAAATAAATATTTGCATTTAATACATGATCATCACTGTCACTAGCACTGCCATAACCAGCCATAACATGCAATCAAATAATAACACTAGCGTGCAAGCCTCTAAGAGTATCAAAATAAATATATATATTACGCCACTTGCTCGAGACAGGGCTCCACCGTACCCAAAACGTTCATGACATCTGCTTCAGTACCTATTGACTATTGAGCATCTACTCCAACAGAGTGGAGAGAAACAACCTATCAACTGGAACAACACCCTATTTGGGAGGGACGCCACCAGGTCTATTTGCACCTATGGTCATGAAGACAATGCCCAAAATAAAAGGTCATCATCACGAACAATGTACTGAGTATGTAAAGCTAAGAAAGCATATAATTAAGAGTCATAGTAAAGGAAACATGATCTCATGGTCTCAATCTGTGTACCGAGGACAACCACCGGGGGCATGAACAATAGAAGCCATAACATATAAATATGCAACGATACAAAGGAGTAGGCCACTTACTGAATCTTTGCATTAAATATAATATAGATTTAAATCATACCTGTCCTCACACAGAACTCGGTAAGATTAATTTCCTTTACCACTTCATACCCAGCCTCATAAGGTCTCGGTCGTACCCTTCCATATAACGGATCGATCGTACCCGACAATGCAAGGGCTCGGTAATGTCATTGAGAGCTCGGTCGTACCCGTTCACATAAGGTCTCAGTTGTACCAGACCATGTTAGGGCTCGTTAGCATTTCACATCGTACCCAATTGATCAGTGGTTGCACAATAGGTGCCGTACACGACTATCTATAGTACAACTCGCTAAAAATAGATACATGTTCATATGTGGTGATTTGCAGAATCAACTTCAAGAGATATTAAGTTTAACCTCAAAATAAACCATGCTTACTAATCACATGATACCAACTTGGAACAATTTAAACATTAATAGGAATGCTACCGGCAAGAATATACAAGTATGGAACAACATTATTTAGATAGGCATAGAAACACCAAATCTTACAGTGTAAAAATTATTTAGAAGGAAGGAGAAACTTACGCTAACTCATGCCAAGAAAGAAAGTCACCCTACATAGATTGTTGAAGCTTTAGCTACACTTCTACCATAATCAATCATGCCTTCAATGAATCCCCAAAATTGATGCAACTAGATAATAACTATCACAACGATGATTCCAGGCTCCTTCACGCACAATATTGCAAGATTCAAACTCATCTTCGACTTCTCATTTACCCTTTTGGAAATGTGAAAGGGGAATTAAGAGTATTTTTGGAGAACAGGTGTTGGTGATACTTCTAGAAGATGAGAGGGAATGAGCCTTACTGCCTTTTTATACCAACATAGAAATCTTCATCGGGTCCTCATAATATATGGGCCACCCTGCGCTGGTTAGGACACCAGGTGGGACATCTGGCTCACTGGCCATATTTGAGACCAAACTTACCAAGCTTTATTTAGGTGTGAGGTGTAACATGATCTCCCCCTTTGGAATAGTCGTCCTCGAATGTTGGATAACAACCCATAATGATTACCTCATTGTTGCCTCCCGTAGCTTGGAAAAAAGGTGGGTATGTAGATTTCATTTGTTCTTTCATTTCCCACGTCATTTCTTCCGTACTATTGTTCTTACAAAGCACTTTAACTGAAGACACTTCTTTAGTTCGCAGCTTTCGAACTTGACAATCTAGAATGTCCCCCAGAATTTCTTCATAGGATAGATCTCATGTAACTTTAATAACTTCAAATAGGATGATACGCAATGGATCACTTAAATACATGTCGATCATAGATACATGAAATACCGGATGCACTACCTCCAATTCCGGGGGTAACTCCAGCTTATAAGCTACTTGACCGACCTTCCTGTATGATTTGATAAGGTCTGATATATCAGGGGATGAGTTTGCCTCTTTTACCAAACCTCATCCACTTTCATAGGTGACACCTTCAAGAACGCCTAGTCTCCTACAATGAACTCCAAATCTCACCGCCGGCTATCTGAGTAAAATGTTTGCCTGCTCTGAGTGGTCAATAATTGATTTCGAATTGCCTTCACCTTTTCCCCAGTTTGTTGCCCCAACTTAGGGCCTGATAACTTTGTTTCACCAACTTGTAACCGTCCTATAGGAGATATGCACATTCGTCTATGTAAGGCCTCATATGGTGCCGCCTTAATGCTGGCATGGTAGCTGTTGTTGTAAGAAAATTTGATGAGTGATATACGATCCTCCTAATCACTCTTGAAGTCCTAAACATTGACCTGTAACATGTCCTCGAGCGATTGAATAGTGCGCTCGGCCTGGCCATAGGTTTTTGGATGGAAAGTTGTACTGAGGTTGATCCTTGTAACTAACCCTTTGTTGAATGATTTCCAATAATTAGTTGTGAACAAAGCACCTCTGTCTGATATGATAGAAACTGAGATCCAATGAAGTCGAACTATTTCCTTAATATACAACATAGCATATGCTTCAGTCGAGAAAGTAGTTTTGGCTGAAAGAAAGTGAGCTGGCATGGTGAGTCGATCCACGATAATCCAGATTTAATCAAACCCTTGACGTGATCATGATATTCTGGTAATGAAATCCATGTTGATCGCTTCCTATTTCTAGGTCACAATTTCCATGTATCGAAGCAACCCTCCCGATTTTTGATATTCAATCTTCACTTGTTGGAAATTTGGACACGAGTGGCGTACCCAACAATGTACCTCTTCATATTGTTCGACCAGTATAACTGTCGAAGTTCGTGGAACATCTTGGTTAACCCCGAATGAATGGAAAACTGGGATTGTTTAATCTCTGTCATGATCTTCTCTCGGAGTCCTTCGAAATTAGGTACACATAGTTGGTCCTTGTATCCAAGGCACCGTCCTTGGATAGCCCGAACGCTTGCTTCATTTGAAAGGGGATGCTTCCTCTTATTTTCACCAAGGCTGGATCTTCAAATTATCGCACCTTTACTTCGGCCACTAACAAGGACTCGGCAATATTCAGAACTGTGATCCCTCTATTACCGGTGTCAAGCAACTGTACACTTATTCATCTCCAATTTTCGCTCTTCCAATTACCGCAGGATGCCCATAGACATCCTACTTAATTCATCATCCACCATGTTTGCCATCCTAGGGTGGTATAGAATATCAACATCATAGTCCTTTAATACATCGAGTCACTTTCATTGCCTTAAATTCAACTCTTTTTGCTTGAATATGCACTGCGAGCTCTTGTGATCGGTGAATATGTTAACATGACCTCTGTATAGATAGTGACACCATATCTTCAGAGCGAAAACTATAGCTACTAGCTCCAGCTCACAAGTCAGATAATTTTGCGCATATTTCCTCAGCTGCCTTGAATCATATCCATTCATTTTCTCGTGTTGCATTAGTACACTGCCTAAGCCCACTATATGGAATCACAGTATATGACATACCCCTCAGGTCCCTCACGAAGAGTTAATACCGGTGCTGAGGTTAACCTATCCTTTAACTCTTGGAAGCTCTTGTCATAACCATCAGTCCACCGAATTTTCGCTTCCATATGCATCACTTTCGTCAAAGAAGCATTTATGGATGAGAAATTCTCAACAAACCTTCAGTAGTGACTAACCAAGCCAAGGAAGTTGCATACCTTGGTATGGGTTGTAGGCCTTAGACAATTCTTAACTGCTTCAGCCTTTTGACTATCAACTTATATACCCTCACCGGACACTATGTGCCCAAGAAAGGCCACTGAGTTCAACCAGAAGTCATACTTGGAAAATTTCAGTACAAATTGTTATCCCGAAGTATGCGTAAAACCATTCGCAAATGCTCTCCGTGCTCCACCTCTGCTCGAAAATATACCAGTATATCATCTATGAACATGATCACAAAAATATCCAAATACTGCTTGAACACTCGAGTCATCAAATCCATGAAGGTCGCTACTGCGTTGGTAAGGCCACGCGACATAATGAGACATTTGTAGTGGACATATCGGGTCCGAAAGGATGTCTTCGGAACATCTCCTTCCTTGATTCTTAGCTGATGATATCCAGATCTGAGATCGATCTACGAAAAATACTTAGACACCTTGCAATTGATCAAAGAATATCATCGATCCTTGGAAGTGAATTCTTTCTCTTGATGGTCACCATATTTAGCTGTCGATAAGCAATGCACATCCTTAACGAACCATCATTCTTTTGAACAAATAGCACTTAGGATCCCCACGGGGAAGTGGTGAAATGAATGAAGCCCTTATCAAGAAGTTCGTTCAACTAGTTCGTTAACCTTAAACTGCACAGGAGCCATTCTATATGGATGAATAGATATAGGCTAAATATCGAGTGGCACATCAATAGAAAACTCAATTTCCCTCTCTGGTGGAATGACCGGGAGCTCATCCGGGAATACATCAGGAAATTCAGTAATGACTAAAACCGATTGAAGGATGGGATGCTTTTCCTCTGTATCTTGTACCCATACCATCTGATAGAAACATCCTTTCATGATCATCTTCCGGGCCCTAAGGTAAACAATAAGCTTCCCTTATGGCTCTGCAGCATTTCCATTCCATTCGATAACGTGCTCTCCCAGAAAGTTAAAGCGAAATACTTTTCTCCAACAATCCATTATGGCATAACAAGAGGTCAGCCAATGAATTCCCATAATGACATTAAATCCTACCATTTTTAATTCATTCAAATCGGCCAAGGTAAGGTGATCATAAATCATCACATCGCAATCTCGATACACTCGCCTAAATATCACAGACATGCCCACTAGCGTGGACACCTCAAACAGTTGTTGTATCAATACATACTTTACCAGATTAACCAACAACAAATGGATTAAAATATGACATGGCAGAACCTATCTACCAAAGCATATACACTAATGAAAAAAGCAGATAATATACCTATGACCGCGTTTGGTGAAGTCTCTAAATTCTGACGTCCTGACAACACACAGATGTGATTTTCTTATTGCCCACCTAGGCTGGAGATGGGCATTCCACCTCTACCTCTATACCTTCCAATCGACAGTCGTATACCTTTCTCATGAGGATGTGTTGTCGATAAAGAGGCTGCTACCGACCCCATAGGCGGTATCACACCACCCAAATGTCTTACTGGGAAAAAGCAGATGTGACCAGGATACTCTTATGAGAAACACAAATTCAAACCCTGGCAGCAACGCCCAAAATGACTCCTACAACATCAGCTACAATGTGGCTTCAAGGGTCGCATTCTGCTAGTATTCCCACTATTCTGCAAATTCTACCCTTGGAAATTCTGGCCCTGACCTAAATAAGTGGTTCGTTCTCAAAATTGGCCACAAGACTATGATAGAATGCTAGTCTCCAAGTTAGGTGACTGCTGAAGAAGTGGGGACCTAAACCACCTCGAAATTCTCCTCTATCTCTCGTGGACCGGGCCATATTAGATTGACCCCAATCGTGACCTCGAGAAACATTTTATAGCCTCTGGTGATCCTCTATATTCTATGCATAGTCCTGAATAGGAGCAATATCTGTAATCAGGTTCAAGGAAGCTATAGTAACCACAAGAAGAATCTCATTGAAAGTGGAATGTTAGTTTTGTTCAACATCCTTGAATCTTCCACTAGCATAACCACATATCTTTCTTTGGCCTTTTTCTTCTTCAAGTAAAATTGCGCTCTAATATTCATTGTTAGCATATGTCTAAAATAGTTTCTTTCCATTCGAGAGAATATGCAAAGATATGACACTTTAGGACAACTCTTTTATTTTTCTAACTGCATTATTTTGTTCCTTTCCCCATGGCTGGGCATTTTTCTTCAACATTTTTGTGAAAGGAGAAATATATGTAGAAATATTAGGAACTGAATCTCTCATATAATTTATTATTCTTAAAATATATGAGATTTGATTTGATGTGAACCCAGTAGGAAGGAACTTGAGAAATATGAGGACCTAGGATGTATTCTCCATATGAAAAATACATGCCCAAAAAAAAATAATTTCTTGTTTTACAAAAACCAGCTTTTTGGCTGAAAGCATAATGCCATTTTTTCTCACTAAAGATTCAAAATGATTGAGCAAATTTAAGTGTTCCTCCCGAGTATCATTGAACAATAAACTATCATCAATATAAACAAGTAAAATACTTTTATCATGGCCTTTTGAAACAAAGATGGAGCAATTTTTAAACTAAAAGACATGACTTTCCACTGAAAATGGTGATCTGGAATGCAAAAACAAGTTTTTTCCGGATCATTCGGGTGGATTCACAATGACAAAGATATGATTTGAGGTCAAACCTAGAAAAATATTTCTATTTGGTAAGTTGGGGGAAAAGGATGAGCTTATTTGGCATGGGAAAGTTGTCATAAAAAAAATTGATTGAGGGGCTGGTAATTAACTATCAATCTCAATTTACCTCTTATTTGCTCAGATCTTTTGTTGACATAAAATGCTTTGCACACCCATTGTGCATTTGATGGATCGATGAAATAAATATCCACTAGTTCCTGACACTCATGTTTTGCAAGCTGAATGTGGTCGGGATTCATACCAAAGTGACTTGCCTTTGTAGAATTGATATTCACATTTTTCTTTTGAAGCCAGCCTGATGAAGAACTCTTCATTTTTCCATAAAGGATTGTCACATTTGATTAAGCATTTAGTGTGAGATTCTACACAAAATTGTTGTGTGATTTAAGAATGCTATCCCATTGGCTTTGATCTGGAGTTTGTCCTGAAAAACCATATAGATGTCAAAATCAATAACCAAATCCTTACCTGGAACATGTGACCTAATCAATTTTGTCTTGTACTTTAGTCTTGGGAAGAATTCAATGGTGATCGACTGCTTCGTAATGATGGTTGGGATCTGATATCCATTAGCGGCGGTGTCAAAATTCTTGAAGTATGACACCCAATACTCATCTAGAACGATTGTAGGATAATGTATGAGGCATATGCTCCCATGCCAAATAAAAGCTATGAGATGTGTTGGTTTGTCCCACTTTGATGTATAGACTTTGAATTCTAATTGCGGGATCAACATGATGTTGTGGATCTCTTCCCATGTGTTGGTTTGTCCTACTTGGATGCGCAGACTTTAATTTCTGCTTGCGATATCACCATGATGCTATGGATCTCTTCTTTCACCTTTGCCTTTGATTATGAAATATAGAAATGACCATCATCATATTCCTCATAAACATCCAAGGAAAAGAGCTTCTCTGTTGTGGGCTCATCTTGAAGTGAGAAAACAAATTCAAGATAGTCATCATCACTAAAATGAACACTTGTGTAATCTGTAATTTCAAGGAGAATTCTAATATTCTGTTTGGACTGCGGGCAGTTTTGCGCAAAATTTCCTATTTTTTTATAAATAAAACATGCTCTATTTCTCCTTGCTCTGCCTGACCTTCTCCTTCTGAAGTATTTTATTTTCCTTCTGAACCTAGACATATCGCTTGAGAATTTAGGCAACCCAAATCTTTTGAACTTCTTCCTTGGTGCCTGGCATGAGCAATGTTTGTTTTTTGTGATTAAAATCTGACCTAGCGCAAGCTCTATCAAGTGTTGGATCATTCTTCATTATATGTTTTATTGTGCAGAATCATATATCCGCTCTAGAATGGGCTTATCAGTTATCCCATCTTGACCATCGTCAACTTCGAAGACGTCTGACTCCCTAGGCTGATTCATGAAAATAGAAAGAAGTTCTTCTTTTGAGGAATGTGGGCAGGAATCAGTACTTACCTCAGAACTATCTTCATGTACTACCCTTATTTGATTACATTGCACAATTGGAGTAAAATAAGTACAACTAACATAAAAGTTTTACAATGTAAGACTCTTATTTGGCTAATAGACAAAACATAAAAGCATGATCAAAAACAAATTGCATGGCCTTATATTTTAGAATTGGTTTGGACAAGTCATGGATGATGGCAAACTGACCCATGAATAGTATTTGCATGGCATTGGTTTTGGGTAAATTTATTGCTTGACATGGATGACTTTTCTTTAATGACATAAGGGGCCCTAAAATAGTATTTGGATGGCATAGAACTTGGGGAAATTTAAGGCTTGACATGGGTAGCTAGATTAATCGATATACTTGGATTTTATGGTAACTTTTGGTGGGTCACAGTGGCTAAAAAGTGAAAAACGTGTGCAGATATTTTTATTTTTTCATAGTAATTTCTTGTGGGGTAGAGTGATGAAAAGGATAAAAAAGGTGTGCATACGTTTATTTATTCAAATGGGTACTTACCTAGGGTCTTAAGAGGTAAAAGTTTTTTTAGACATGTGCAATTTTTAGTTTAGAAAAAGGGGTGATTACGGAAGGGAAGTTGGCTAAAACGGTTTAGAAGACTCATGCAAATTATTTCTTTGCTCATGATTATGCATTATGCTTGTCTTTTAACCCTTCTAGCCTTTACTTTTCAGGTCTTGTGAAATATCACTTTGCATGTGAATGCGTTTCTTCTATATTTCCTGTTCTTTTAACTTTCTTCTCCAGTGACGAAGTACAGATATTCCCCATTTAAATTGATCTTAGCAAGTTTTGTTGGATAAATGTCATTGGTGTCTGGTGAGTCTTATGATGTCTTAACATTTTTCCAATGGAGGTGGGTGGATGAATAATTCAAACATCTTTCCTCTCCTGGCCATATCTCATCCCGGAGGCTCTTATTTTGCTAGAAAATGAGCCTATGAGCTCCAGCGTGCTCCTTTTCCACTGCTATGACTATGACTAGATAATGAAACAAAAATGACATCGTATGTATCACCTTTATAGTTCTTTTGATCACACTAAATGGTGTGTGAAGCATAAATATTTTGACTCCACAAGAATGAAAATAATGAACCTAATATTTTTGAGGTTTGAACCACAACAGAAATATTTATAGGAAAGGTTTGAGATTGTCAGAATCTCGAAAATCACGACACTTGAATTCCATGAGATAGTGGTATTGAATGAAGAGATACCAAGTGAACCATAGGAGATACTTTGGAACCTGGGCGTGGCTCATCTGAGAACGTGAACATTTGAACTGCTGATGTATTCATCTTCATGTGCTTTTATTGTAGAAACCTTTTGAAAACATCACCTAGCATTCAAAGGAAATTAGGAAAAACATTAACTTTTCCTTTAATGTGCTTGGGCTGAAACTTGTATGGAGAAACCATTGAGCCTATCCAAGAATTTTCTAATTCAGAATGACCTTTGAATTCAATTGGATCATCCTCGAAAAATCCTTCATATCCATCTCAATTAGAAATTGTGAGTGAATTAGAAAAAATTAAATCTTCCGCTGGCGTAACCACATATTTTTCTCTGACCATTTTCTTCCTCAAACAAATGCGCTCCAAAATTAATTACTGGCATCTGTCTGTAATATTTTCTTTCCATTGGAGGGAAGGTGCAAAGATTTGACACTTTGGGATATCTCTTTTATATTTTTCACTTCATCATTCTATTCCTTTCCCCATGGCTGGGCATTTTTCTTCAAAATTTTTTGGGAGAGGAGAAATATATGTAAAAATATTAGGAATAAAATCTCTCGCATAATTTATTATTCCCAAAAACTGCTGGATTTGCGTCGTTGTGAACCCAGTATCAGGTAACTTGAGAAGTTACTCCGAAATATGAGGACCTAGGTATATTCTCCATGGGAAAATGCATGCCCAAAAAATCAAATTTCTTTTTTCCAAAAACTATTTTTTGTCTGAAAGAAAGATTCCATATTTCCCACTAAAGATGCAAAATGATTGAGAAAATTTATGTGCTCTTCCCAAGTATCACTGAATAGTAAAATATTATTAGTATAAACAAGTGATGTATGGAGGATGGGCTAAAATATTTTTATCATGGCCTTTTGAAACAAAGATGGAATAGATTTTTAACTAAAGGTATGACTTTCCACTGAAAATGGTGATCGGGAATACAAAAACTAGTTTTTTCCCTATCATATGGGCAGATTCCTAATTGCGAAAAAACTAATTTGAGATCAAACTAAGAAATGTTTTTTGCTTTGGCAAGTTGGGAGAAAAGGGTGAGCTTATTTGGGATGAGAAACTTGTCATCCAAAAGAAGTTAATTGAGTGGTTGGTAATTAATTACCAATCACAGGATAATGAGTGAGGAGGTTGCTCTCGTGTCAAAGAAAGGTTATGAGATGTGTTGGGTTACCCCACCTAAATTGACTTTTGCTTACGGGATCACCGTGATGATGTGGTTCTCTTCCCATGTGTTGGTTTGTCCCACTTAGATATATAGACTTTGATTGTTGTTTGTGATATCACCATGATGCTATGGATCTCTTCTTTCACCTTTGGATTTGGTTCATAAATTTGGTAATGATCATCACCTTATTTCTAATAAACATACAGGGAAAAGAGAATCTCTTATGTGGGCTCATATTCCTCGGAAAAACCGATTCAAAATAGTCATCCTCACTAAAATGAACGCTTGTGTAATCTGTAATTTCTGAGAGAAGTCTAATAGAATACTTGAACTACGGGCAGTTCCACGCAAAATGACCTAATTTATTACAAATAAAACAGGCTATATTACTCTCCGTGTTGTCCGACATTCTCCTTCCAAAGTATTTTGTTTTCCTTCTGAACCTGGACTTGTCGCTTGAGAATTTGGGAAACCTTAATCTTCTCAACTTCTTCCTTGGCATTTTGCACGAGCAATATTTCTTTCCTATGACTAAATCATTATTCATTATCTATTGGGTTGTGGTAGAATCATTTCTCCTTTGTATAATGGGCTCATCAATCATCCCATCATGATCATCGTCAACTTTGGAGACTCTAGCTCCTTGGGTTGATTCATGAATATGGGAGGAAGTTCTTCTTCTGAAGAATCTTAGGAGGAATCAGTACTTACCTGGGATATATTATCATGTACTACTCTTATTTAATTACATAGCACAAGTGGTGCAAAAAAATCACAACAAATATAAAAGCCTTACAATGTAAGATCCTTATTTGGCTAATAGACAAAACATGAAAAGCATGATCAAGAGCTAGAAAAAAGCAATTTCATGGCCTTGGGTTTTGAAATTAGTTTGGACAAGACATGGATGATGGTAAAGGGACCCATGAATAGTATTTTCATGCCATTGGATTTGGGTAAATTTATGTCTTGACTTGGATGACTTTTCTTTGATGACATGATGGACCTTGAATAGTATTTTCATGGCATGGAACTTGGGAAATTGTATGGCTTGAAATGGGTAGGAAACTTTATTGATATACATTTGTATTTTAATGGTAACGTTTAGTGGTTTAAAGTGGCTAAAAGGTGAAAAACTTATGTAGATTGTTTGTTTTTCCATGGTAATTTCTTGTGGGTGGAGGGGTGAAAAGGTTAAATAAGGTGTGCAAAATTTTATTTCTTCAAATGGGTACTTACCTAGGGGCTTAAGAGTTGAAAATGGCGATACTTGTGCAGTTTTATAGATTAGGAAAAATGGGGATTATGGACGGGAAGTTGGCTAAAGAGGTTTAGATGACTTATGCAAATTATTTCCTGACTCATGATTATGCATTATACTTGTCTTTTAACCCTTCTATCCTTCGCTTTTCAGAACTTGCGAAATATCGCATTACATGCAGATGATTTTCTTCAGTAATTCCTACTCTTTTACCTTTCTCATTATGAGATGAAGTACCGATATCCTCATTTAAATTTATCTTAGAAATTTCTGCTGGTGAGTCTTCAAGCATTTCCTTGTATCCCTTAAGTGATATCTTGACATTTTTCCAATTGGGGTGAGTGGAAGAATAATTCGAACTCCATTCCTCTCTTGGTCATGTCTCCTTTGGAAGACACTTATTTTACTGAAAAATGATCCTCTGAGCTTCGACGTACTCCTTTTTCATTGCTCAGATTGTGACCGGATAATGAAACCAAAAGGACACCATTGGCATCACATTTATCGTTCATTTGATCACACTAAATGGCCTGTAGAATATAAATATTTTGACTCCACAAGAATGAAAATGATGAACCCAATATCTTTAAGGTTTGAACCACAATAAAAATATTTTTAGGAAAGGTTAAAGAGTGTCAAAGTCTCGAAAATCATGGCACTTGAGTTCGATGAGAATGTGGTACTGATGGTTGAGATACAAAAAGAACCATAAGAGCTCATGTGAATAATTCTTGGCCTACATTATGAACACATGGCATACTGAAAATTCCGGATTAAAACCAAAAGGTGCTAGTATGGAACCTCCTTAGTTTCAAATATCTTGGAGTTCATAAAAACTTTTTGCCCTAATAAGATGGACGGATCTAAAAAATCAAACCACTCTGGTGGGTGATGTGATGGAGAACCTGGGAGTCGCTCATGTGAGAACATGAACATTTGAATTGGTGATTTAATCTTCTCCATGTGCGTTGTTGCAGAAACCTTTTGGCTAATTCAACTTCCTGTCACGACCTGAAATTTCTACCTTCAGGACCGTGATGGCGCCTATCATTTCACTTGCTAGGCAAGCCAACGTTAAAATAATCTTAACCATTTTTAAGCAAATTAAATTAAACATAAGTCAATTACTTAAATAAAGTGTGGAAGACCATAACTACCGAATCATCACAATACATCCCCGAATCTAGTGTCACAAGTGCACGAGCTACTATAATGATATAAATAAAGGTCTGAATAAAATTCAAGCTGTTTGAAAGATAATACACAGCTAAGATAAGATAGAAGGGGACTTCAGAACTGTGAACATTGTGCAGTTATACCTCAAGTCTCTTCTGCGTAATTGAATCCGAGCACGTCTATGGTACGTCTCTAGGACAAACTCCAAAATTTGCACAAGAAGTGCAGAGTGTAGTATGAGTACAACCGACCCCATGTCCTCCGTAAGTGTTGAGCCTAACCTCGACGAAGTAGTGACGAGGCTATGATAAGACATGTACGTAAACAACATGTACAAGTATATACAAATACGAAGCAATAATAATACAATAAATAACAATTTATAAATTGGGAGGGGACATGCGAAGGGGAATGATATAATAATTTCAGCAGGAAAAGTATCACTTAGCAGCCAATTAATTGATCAACAATAAAATGAGCAACTAATAATATGAAAATAGCACGGCACGGCACCACACTTCGTGCTTTTACTCTCATTCCTCTCATAAACTGATAAATAAATAATAATAATTGGTACGGCAACACCCTTTGTGCTTTTACACTCTATGAAAATGGCATGGCATCACCCTTCGTGCTTTTACACTCAAAAATGATATGGCAACACCCTTCATGCTTTTACACTCTTTATCACCATGACAATGATAGTATAAATAATAAAAATGGCACGGCATCACCCTTCGTGCTTTTACACTCTTTCTCACCATATTCAACAATAGTTAAATCAATAAACATTTCATGAATAATGATCAAATAATCAATAATAAACTTAAGCAGGAATATCTTAATTAAATAAGCAATTATTAAAAATGAAATAAACTCCTCCATCATGCTTTGACTCAACCACAACATATAAGTACTCGTCACCTCATATTTATGTTGTACCCGCACATTAAATCATGTAGCAAATAGACAAATAAATCCTACTCCATCAAGTCATGGTTAACCACGACACTTACCATGCTTTGCAACCAAATTCAGATTCCAATAAAACTTTGCCTCGCTAATTCGTGTCTGAAATCCTCAAATCTAGTCATAAACAATTAAATATACTCAATACAAATCGTAGGAATTAATTCCATATGAATATACTAATTTTCCGGATTAAAATCCAAAATTCATCTCAAAACTAAATAGTGGGGCCCACATCTCAAATCTCAAAAAACTTATGAAATCCGAACACCCCTTCCGAGGCGAGTCCAACCATACAAAAATTATCAAATTCTGATATCAAATAGGCCTTCAAATCTTAAACTTATCGTTTTTTGGAATGTTTTACAAAATTTCCAATTTCTTCCATCTAAAGCCGAAATAAATGATGAATATAGACATGGATTTATGAAACATAATCACCTTTGGTAATAGAACACTTACCCAATTCAAAGTCGTGAAAAATACCTTTGAAATCGCCTAAATCCGAGACTCAAAAATGAGTAAAAATGGTTAACTTCCGATTTTATGGGTTCTGTCCAGGATTTTTCGGATGTGTGGACACTTGACCTCATTCGCAGTTCCGCTTTTGTGGAAATTAGGGTCGCTTCTGTGGGCTGGCTCGCTTTTGCAGACAAGATTCTGCTTCTGCGGACTCGCTTCTGCGCAACGCTGCCCCTTCCCCATTTTCCCGCTTGTGCGATGCGTGGGACGCTTCTGTGGTCGCTCTTCCGCGACACCCCGTCCTCTTCTGCGGACTATCCGCTTCTGCGAGGCATGGCTCGCTTCTGCGATCTCGCATCTGCGGTCTAAAATCCGATGGTGCGATTACACCAGAAGGACAAAATTTCAAATTTTTCCTAAGTCAAAAGTTTGATCCGTTAATCATCCGGAATCCACCCGAGGACCCCGAGACCTCAACCAAATACACCAACAAGTCCTAAAATATCATACGAACTTAGTTGAGACCTCAAATCATATCAAACAACGCTAAAACCAAGGAACTTAAGAATTTTCAACTTCTACATTCGATGCCGAAACCTATCAAATCAAGTATGACTGCCTCACATTTTGCACAAAAGTCATATCTGTGTTCAGAATCACATTTAAATTCCAGAATCGGATTCTAACCTCGATATCAAAAAGTCAAATCTATGGTCAAACTTTTGAAATCTTTAGCCTTTAAATTTCTAGTTTCCTTTAAATAGCGATAATTTGATCTAGGGACCTCCGAATTCGTGTCCGGGCATACACCCATGTCCCAAATAACGATACGGACCTACCAGAGCTGACAAAACACTTATCCGACTCTGTTTACTCAAAAGCTTGACCAAAGTCAACTTAGTTGAGTTTTAAAGCTCTATTTCACATTTTAATCAATTTGTCATATAAAAGCATTTCGGAAAATTATTCGAACTGTGCACGCAAGTCGAGGAGTGATGAATAGTGTTTTTTGAGGGCTTATAAGACATAAATGAATATTTAAATTAAAGATGACATTTTGGGTCATCCCCTTCTTCCACCTCTAAAACAAACGTTCGTCCTCGAACGACATTAGAAAAAGTATCTGGGCTGGTAAAAAGTTGTGGATATCTACTCGGCATGCCTGACTCAGACTCCCAGGTAGATGCCTCTACCGGCTGGCCTCTCCATTGCACTCGAACCGATGGATAACTCTTAGACCTTAACTGTCGGACATGCCGGGCTAGAATAGCTACCGGCTCCTCCTCATAAGTTAAATCCTTGTCCAATTGGATTGAGCTGAAATATAACACATGGGACGGATCACCATGATATATCCGGAGCATAGACACATGGAACATCGGATGAACCGCTGATAAAATAGGTGGTAATGCAAGACTGTAGGCTACTCCACCCACTCTTTCAATAATTTCGAAGGGTCCTATATACCTAGGGCTCAACTTGCCCTTATTTCTAAGCCTCATTACACCTTTCATATGCGAAACCCGAAGCAATACTCTTTCTCCAACCATGAATGCGATATGACGAACTTTACGCTCGGCATAACTTTTGTGCCTAAACTGAGTTGTGCGAAGTCGATCCTGAATAATTTTGACCTTATCCAAGGCATCCTGTACCAAATCGGTACCCAACAACCGAGCCACTCCCGGTTCATATTGGCCAACTGGCGAACGACACCGTCTTCCATATAATACCTCGTATGGAGTCATCTGAATGCTCGAATGGTAGCTGTTATTATAGGCAAGCTTTGTAAGCAGCAAAAACTGATCCCAAGAACCTCCAAATTCTATAACACAAGCGCGAAGCATATCTTCCAATATCCGAATAGTGCGCTCTGACTGCCCGTTTGTCTGTGAATGAAATGTTGTACTCAACTCAACCCGCGTGCCTAACTCACGCTATACAACCCTCCTGAACTGTGAAGTGAAGTACGTACCTCGATCAGAAATGATAGACACGGAAACTCCGAATCTCTGTAGCTGAAGTAGGTCTAGGCAAATTCTGAACTCTCTCAATCTTCTTAGGATCCACTTTTAGGCTTTTTGCCGATACAGCATGACCCAAAAAGGCAACTGAGACTAACCAAAATTTGCAATTTGAAAATTTGGTATATAACTGATTATTCTTCAAAGACCGAAGCACAATTCGAAGATGTTGCTCATACTCTTATCGAGTGCTGTAGTAAATCAAGATATCATCAATGAATACAACCACAAAAGAATCCCAATAGGGTTTGAAGCCCTGGTCCATCAAATCCATAAATGCTGCTGGGGCATTTGTCAACCGAAATGACATCACTAGGAATTCGTAATGTCCATACCGAGTCTGAAAAGTTGTCTTAGGGACATCGGATGCCCTAATCTACAACTGATGGTAACCAGATCTCAAATCAATCTTTCAAAACACCGTAACACCCTGAAGTTGATTGAATAAGTCATCAATTATTGGCAACGGATATTAGTTTTTGATAGTGGCTTTGTTAAACTACTGATAATCTATGCACATCCGCATAAAGCCATCTTTCTTCTTTACAAATAGTACTGGTACAGCCCAAGGCGAGAGACTAGGCCTAATGAATCCCTAATCAAGCAAGTCTTGTAACTACTCCTTCAATTCTTCCAACTCCAGCGGAGCCATACGGTATGCTGAGATAGAAATGGGTTGGGTGCCCGGAGTTAAATCAATAAATAAGCCAATATCTCCGTCGGATGGCATTCCCGGTAGATCTGTAGGAAATACATCTGGAAATTCACAGACAACTAGAAGTGAATCCATAAAAGAAACTTTCGCGTTGGGATCATGAATATAAGACAAATAAGCTAGACACCCCTTCTCGACCATACACCGAGCTTTCAAATAAGATATAACCTTGCTGGTAGAATGGCCAAAAGTCTCTTTCCACTGTAGTCGAGGCAACCCCGACATGGCTAAGGTAATCATATTGGCATGAAAATCCAATATAGCATGATAAGGTGACAACCAATCCATACCTAAGATGACATCAAAATCTACCATGTCAACTAGTAGAAGATCCACGCTAGTCTCAAGACTCCCAATAGTAACCACACACAAACGATAAACATGATCTTCCATAATAGAATATACCACCGGTGTGGACACACACAGAAGCACTCAGAGAATCATGAGGTACAACCGGATATAAATCCAAATAGGAGGACACATAAAAGTAAGTAGAACCCGGATCAAATAGAACAGAAGCATCTTTATGGCAAACTGGAACCATATTTGTGATCACTGTATCGGATGACTCGACCTCAGGCATAGCTGGAAAAGCATAAAATCGGGGTTGGGCCCCACCACTCTGAACTGCGTCACTGGGACGGCCTCTAACTGGCTGACCTCTACCTCTAACGACCTGAGCTCTACCTCTAGCTGTCTGACCCCTGCCCCTAGCTGGCTGGGCGGGTGGCAGAATAGCTAGTGCTGTAATCATTGCACGGGAAGCATGTTGTTGTGAACTGCCCGATGCCTGAGGGCAAAATCTAGCAATGTGTCTCGGATCACCACAAGTATAACAGGTCTTCAGCTGTTATGACTACTGACCCTGGAACTGGCCATGTCGACCTAGATAACCACTCTGAAATCTCCTAAATCCGAGACTCAAAACTCAAAAATGAGTAAAACTTGTTAACTTCCAATTTTATGGGCTCTGTCCAGGCTTTTTCGGATGGGCGAACACTTGACCTCATTTGTAGTTCCGCTTTTGCGGAAATTGGGGTCGCTTCTGTGGGCTGGCTCGCTTCTGCGCAAGGCTGCCCCTTCCCCCTTTTCCCGCTTGTGCAATGCGTGGGACGCTTCTACAGTCGCTCTTCTGTGACACCCCGTCCTCTTCTGCGGACTGTCCGCTTTTGCGAGCTAGCATCTGCGGTCTAAAATACGCAGGTGCGATTACACCAGAAGGCCAAAATTCCTAAGTTTTCCTAAATCTAAATTTTTATCCGTTAACCATCCGAAATCCACCCGAGGACCCTGAGACCTCAACCAAATACACCATCAAGTCCTAAAATATCATTCGAATTTAGTTGAGACCTCAAATCATATCAAACAATGCTAAAACCACGAATCATACCCCAATTCGAGCTTAAGGAACTTAAGAATTTTCAACTTCTACATTCGATGCCAAAACATATCAAATCAAGTCTGACTGCCTCACATTTTGCACACAAGTCATATCTGTGTTCAGAATCAGATATAAATTCCAGAATCGAATTCCGACCCCGATATCAAAAAGTCAAATCTGTGGTCAAACTTTTGAAATCTTTAGCCTTTAAATTTGTAGTTTTCGTTAAATAGCGATAATTTGAGCTATGGAACTCCGAATTTGATTTTGGGCATACACCCATGTCCCAAATAACGATATGGACCTACCGGAGCTGATAAAACACTTATCCGACTCTGTTTACTCAAAATCTTGACCAAAGTCAACTCAGTTGAGTTTTAAAGCTCTATTTCACATTTTTAATCAATCTTTCGTATAAATACATTTTGGAAAATTCTTCGGACTGCGCACGCAAGTCGAGGAGTGATGAATAGTGATTTTAGAGGTCTTATAACACATTAATGAATATTTAAATTAAAGATGACAGTTTGGGTCATCCCCTTCATTCCGCCTCTAAAACAAACGTTCGTCCTCGAACGACATTAGAAAAAGTATCTGGGCTGGTGAAAAGGTGTGGATATCTACTTGGCATGTCTGACTCAGACTCCCAGGTAGATGCCTATACTGGCTAGCCTCTCCATTGCACTCAAACTGATGGATAACTCTTAGACATCAACTATCGGACATGCTGGGCTAGAATAGCTACTGGCTCCTCCTCATAAGTTAAATCCTTGTCCAATTGGATTGTGCTGAAATATAACACATGGGACAGATCACCATGATATATCCGGAGTATAGACACATGGAACATTGAATGAACCGCTGATAAACTAGGTGGTAATGCAAGACTGTAGGCTACTCCACCCACTCTTTCAATAATTTCGAAGGGTCCTATATACCTATGGCTCAACTAGCCCTTCTTTCTGAACCTTATTACACCTTTCATAGGTGAAAACCGGAGCAATACTCTTTCTCTAAGCATGAATGCAATATCATAAACTTTACGGTCAGCATAACTCTTTTGCCTAAATTAAGCATTGCGAAGTCGATCCTGAATAATTTTGACCTTATCCAAGGCATCTTGTACCAAATCGGTACCCAACAATCGAGCCTCTCCCGGTTCAAAATAGACAACTAGCGAACGATATCGTCTTCTGTATAATGCCTCATATGGAGCCATATGAATGCTTGAATGGTAGCTGTTATTATAGGCAAACTCCGCAAGCGGCAAAAACTGATCCCAAGAACCTCCAAATTCTATAACACAAGCGCGAAGCATATCTTCCAATATCTGAATAGTGCGCTCTGACTGCCCATTTATCTGTGGATGAAATGTTGTACTTAACTCAACATGCGTGCCTAACTCACGCTATACAACCCTCCAGAAGTGTAAAGTGAACTACGTACCTCGATCAGAAATGATAGACACGGGCACACCGTGAAGGCGGAGAATCTCGCGGGTGTAAATCTTCTTTAACCGCTCTGACGAATAGGTAATTGCTACTGGAATGAAATATGCTAACTTGGTCAACCTGTTCACAATGACCCATAATGCGTCGAACTTTCTCGGATTCCGTGGAAGTCCAACAAAAAAATCCATAGTGTTACGCTCCCACTTCCACCCAGGAATTTAAAACTTCCGATGTAAACCACCAGGTATCTCATGCTTGTACTTGACTTGTTGACAATTTAGACACCGAGCTACATATGCAACAATATACTTCCTCATTCTCCTCCACCAATAATGTTGCCACAAATCTTGATACATTTTGGCGTAACCCGGATGAATAGAATACCAGGAACTCTGTGCCTCCTTAAGAATTAATTCACGAAGCCCATCCATATTAGGCACACAAATACGACCCTGCATTCATAGAACTCCATCTTCCCCCACAGCAACCTGTTTGGCACCAACGTGTCATACCATCTCCTTAAGGACAAGCAAAAGAGGATCATTATACTATCGCTTTCTGATACGCTCCTATAGAGAAGACCGAGAGACTGTGAAAGCTAGAACACGACTGGGTTCTGAAACATCTAACCACACGAACTGTTTAGCAAATGTCTGAACATATGTAGCTAGGGGTCTCTCACCAACTAGAATATACGCAAGACTTCCCATACTCACAGCCTTTCTACTCAAAGCATCGGCCACCACATTGGTCTTTCCGGGCTGAAACAAAATGGTGATATCATAGTCATTTAATAACTCCAACTATCTCCTTTGCCTCAAATTGAGATCTTTTTGCCTGAATAGATACTGTAGGCTATGATGATCATTGAATACCTCACACAAGACACCATAAAGGTAATGCCTCCAAATCATCAGTGCAAGGACAATGGCTGCCAATTCGAAGTCATGGATATGATAATTCTTCCCGTGAACTTACAATTGCCGCGACGCATATGCAATCATCCTGCCATCTTGCATCAATACTGCACCAAGCCCAACGCGAGATACATCACAATACACCATATAAGCTCCTGAACCTGTGGGTAATACCAACACTTGCGCTGTAGCCAAAACGGTCTTCAGCTTCTAAAAGCTCAACTCACACTCGTATGACCATCTGAATGGGGCACCCTTCTAGGTCTATTTGGTCAGTGGGGATGCTATGGATGAAAACCACTCCACAAACCGGCGATAATATCCTGCCAAACCTAGGAAACTCTAGATCTCTATAGCTGAAGTAGGTCTCAGCGAATTCTGAACTGTCTCAATCTTCTTAGGATCCACTTTTATGCTATCTACCGATACAGCATGACCCAAAAGGCAACTGAGTCTAACCAAAATTCGCAATTTGAAAATTTGGTATATAACTGATTATTCTTCAAAGCCCGAAGCACAATTCGAAGATATTGCTCATACTCATATCGACTGCTAGAGTAAATCAAGATATCATCAATGAATACAACCATAAAAGAATCTAAATAGGGTTTGGACACCTGGTCCATCAAATCCATAAATACTGCTGGGGCATTTGTCAACCGAAATGACATCACTAGGAATTCCTAATGTCCATACCGAGTCCAAAAAGTTGTCTTAGGGGCATCGGATGCCCTAATCTTCAACTGACGGTAACCAGAGCTCAAATCAATCTTTGAAAACACCATGGCACCCTGAAGTTGATCGAATAAGTCATCAATTATTGGCAACAGATATTACTTTTTGACAGTGGCCTTGTTCAACTACTTATAATCTATATACATCTGCATAAAGCCATCTTTCTTGTTTACAAATAGTACTGGTGCACCCTAGGGCGAGACACTAGGCCTAATGAATCCCTGATCAAGCAAGTCTTGTAACTGCTCCTTCAATTCTTTCAACTCCGGCGGGGCCATACGGTATGGGGAGATAGAAATAGGCTGGGTGCCCGGGGTTAAATCAATACAGAAGCCAATATCTCTGTCGGGTGGCATTCCCGGTAGATCTGTAGGAAATACATCTGGAAATTCATGGACAACTAGAAGTGAATCCATAAAAGGAACTTCTGCGTTGGGATCACGAATATAAGCCAAATAAGCTAGACACCCCTTCTCGACCCTACACCGAGCTTTCACATAAGAAATAACCTTGCTAGTAGAATGGCCAAGAGTCTCTTTCCACTGTAGTCGAGGTAACCCTGACATGGCTAAGGTAATCATATTGGCATGAAAATCCAATATAGCATGATAAGGTAACAACCAATCCATACCTAAGATGACATCAAAATCTACCATGTCAAGTAGTAGAAGATCCACGCTAGTCTCAAGACTCCAAATAGTAACCACACACGAACGATAAACATGATCTACTACAATAGAATCTCCCACCGGTATGGACACACACAAAAGCATTCAGAGAATCATGAGGTACCAACCAGATATGAAGCCCAATAGGAGGACACATAAGAATACGTAGATCCTGGATCAAATAGAATTGAAGCATCTCTACGGCAAACTGGAACCATACCTGTAATCACTGCATCAGATGACTCGACCTCAGGCAAAGATGGAACAGCATAAAATTGGGGTTGGGCCCCACCACCCTGAGCTGCGTCACTGGGACAACCTCTAACAGGCTGACTTATACCTCTAACGACCTGACCTCTACCTCTGGCTGTCTGACCCCTGCCCCTAGCTGGCTGGGTGGGTGGCGGAACAGCTAGTGCTGGAATCATAGCATGGGAAGCCTGCTGTTGTGAACTGCCTGATGCCCGAGGGAAAAATCTAGCAATGTGTCTAGGATCACCACAAGTATAACAGGTCTTCAGCTGTTGTGACTGCTGACCCTGGAACTGGCCATGTCGACCTGGATAACCACTCTGATGACTCCGGATCGGAGGTACATTAATAGGAGTTGGTGGTGCACTGTAAGCTAGCTGGTCGGAATGAGACACGTAAGGGTCGTGACCACCTAAAGTATTGTGGGATGCTTGGAGCGCTGAATGAAATGGCCTAGGAGGATAGCCTCTACTAAAACTACCTCTACCTCTAAACGAGGCACCATTGAACGCATCAAACTGACGAGGCCTCGTATCAGACCCCTGCCCTCTCTCCTATGCAAGAACTATCTCGATCCTCCTCGCAACATTAGTAGCCTCCTAAAAGGAAATCTCATTTCCAGTCTCCTTGGCCATCTGAAGCCTCATAGGGTGAGTGGGTCCCTCAGTAGGCAGTAAAAGGAGAGCATGACAGGCTAAATTCACAAAACGGGTCTCGTATTGAGTAACAGTAATGCTGCCCTACTGTAGATGCTCAAATTGCCTACGGTAATTGTCTCTCAATGTGATAGGGAGGAACTTCTCTAGAAATAGCCGTGAGAACTGCTTCCAGGTCAATGTAGGCGATCCAACTGGTTTGATCAACATATAATCTCTCCACCACCTTTTGGCAGAACCCGTCATCTGAAATACAGCAAAAGCGACCGCATTTGTCTCAACTATACCCATGTTCTGCAATACCTCATGGCATCGGTCAAGATAATCATGTGGGTCCTCGGAAGGTGTACCACTAGTGTGAACTGGAAAAAGCTTAGTAAACTTATCCAGTCTCAATAAGGCCTTAGAAGACATGGCAAGCCTATCACCGACCTGTGCCGCAACAACTGGCTGAACTACCCCAACTGGCGGTGCTGCTGGAGCCTGATACTGGGGAGCCATATGCTCCGGGGCCGATATAGTGGGAGTTTGTGCTCCTCCCCCAGCTTGTGAGACGGCTGGTGCCACTGGGAATGTACCATTCTGGGCCATACCCTCCATAAGGCTCACCAAACGGACTAGAGCATCCTGAAGTACTGGAGTAGCTATGAATCCTTCTAGGTCCTTCCTGGACCTAGACTGGTATAACATGTACGATCTGAGCTAGAACTTCTGCTTCCAAATCAACCTAAGGTTCTACAACAGGTGATGCTGCTCGAGCTCTAGACTAAGCTCTACCTTTGCCTCTACATCGACCTCTAGCGCAACCTCGGCCTCGACCTCTACCCCTGGTCATAGTTGCCACCGTGGCCTCTCTGTCCCTTGTCTGCCAGTAGATGTATTATGCATTCTCGCCATCTATGAGAGAATAAGAATAGGATGGCTCAATCATCGATGACAGAATAAAATCGCACGACAGAATAAGAAAGAAGTGATATTGTTCCTAAACTTCACAACCTCTGAGAGATAAGTACAGACGTCTCTGGACCGATCCTTCAGACACTACTAAGCTTGCCCGTGACTCGTAAGACCTAAGTAACCTAGTGCTATGATACCAACTTATCACGATTCGAAAGTGCAACCTTCAACACTGTGATGCCGCCTAACATTTCACTTGCTAGGCAAGCCAACGTTAAAATAAACTTAACCATTTTTAGCAAACTAAATTAAACATAAGTCAATTACTAAAACAATGGGCGGATGACCATAACTACCAAACCATCACAGTACATCCCCGAATCTGGTGTGACAAGTGCACGAGCAAGTAGAATGATGCAAATAAAGGTACGAATACAATTCAAGCTGTTTGAAAGATAATACACAGCTAAGTTAAGATAGAAGGGGACTTCAGAACTATGAATGCTATGCAGTTATACCTCGAGTCTCCTCTGAGTAGCTGAATCCGAGCATGTCTATGGTACGCCACTGGGAGCATCTTCAAAATCTACACAAGAAGTGCAGAGTATGGTATGAATACAACCGACCCCATGTACTCCGTAAGTATCGATCCTAACCTCGATGAAGTAGTGACGAGGCTATAACAAGACACGTACGTAAACAACCTATACAAGTATATACAAATACGAATCAACAATAATACAATAAATAACAATTTATAAATTTGGAAGGGACATGCGAAGGGGAATGATATAATAATTTTAGTAGGAGAAGTATCACTTAGCATCCAATTAATTCATAAACAATAAAATGAGCAACTAATAATATGAAAATGGCACGGCACCACCCTTCGTGCTTTTACTCTACATCCTCCCATAAACTAATAAATAAATAATAATAATTGGCATGGAATCACCCTTCGTGCTTTAACTCTCTTTTGCCACGATATCATCCTTCGTGCTTTTACACTCTCTGAAAATGGAACGGCATCACCCTTCGTGCTTTTACATCAAAAATGACAAGGCAACACCCTTCGTGCTATTACACTCTTTCTCACCATGACAATGATAGTATAAATAATAAAAGTGGCACGACATCACTCTTCGTGCTTTTACACTCTTTCTCACCATATTCAAAAATAATTAAATCAATAAAAATTTCATGAATAATGATCAAATAATCAATAATAAACTTAAGCAGGAATATCTTAATTAAATCCACCTCAGGTGGCCGCAGAATCACATTCTTCCAGCCTTTGGTAATTAGGTTATAACATCCTGTAGGATTCTCCAACTGATGAACGGTTTGAAGCATTAGAAACTAGACTCGAAGATCTTTCATTTGATAGGTTGTTAATCACATAAATCCCTATATATATGTAGATATGATCGTTCAAAGTTTGGTCTTGTGCGTACTCATTTGGAACTTTAGTCTATCATGTAATTTCCAACTTGACTTGGACTTAGGGCACTCCTTAGACACCACATCAGTTATAATGTGCCTCGTACACGTATTATCATATACAATTGATATCCATCATATTAATAGTTCTCGTCTGCATACAAAATAATATAGTTAGCAGACATCAACTTTCTTAATAGCGCTTATGTACTTCAAAGTTTTCTGGGGTGCTACATTCTCCCCCACATAATAACATTCATCCTCGAATGAGGAGTAGAGTCCGTCCTTAAACACTTAACATAACTCGTTTCTTCTTCCTCACATCTTAAGCTCCCAAATTTAACTAACTCCCAAAATTTCCAGAAATTTTGGCAGAGTCTCCCTTGTAATTTGGCCTATCCACCTGCCAGAGTAACACCAAAACAACTCCTAACAACACATCCACAACTCAACGAAACATCATAACATACAAATAATATAAATTTCAACATTACCGGCATTACATTATCAAAAGTAGTATTTGGACATGAACTGCACATATTTAAATTGCAACACAAAGAAAGTACCTTTCGATCCACAGTCATTTGACTATGCACTCAAGTAAGAAGATTTTATTTCCTTAACACTTTTGGCCCTCAAGGTGGCGTCCTCGACTTACAGACTTCTCCATAACACATCAACATAGACAATCTCAATTCTTGGACTTATCCAACAAAAGATGGCAAATAGATACCCCTCATAATAAGATTATCAATTAACTTCACCTTCACTAGCTTTCACCGAAACGACAGACAAAGTATTTCCAACTACCTTCTTAGACATAGACACATGAAATACCGGGTACACGGAGGACAATAATAGGGATACATCATACTCATAGTTTGGCCTATTTCGTTCAAGATTTCATAAGGCCTAATGTGACTACACATACTTTACCTTCCATAACAATTCTCCCAATATATTCATAGTGAAAATCTTTAGAATAACCTGTTCACTTTCTTCAACTCTAAATCCCTACGCCTAACACCCAATTAAACAGTTGGCGACCTCCAACAATTACTCTGAGGTGTGATAGCTTGCATATGAACATTAAATTTCCTATACAATATATTTAATCACGGGATGACGCATCTTCTTTGACATGTTTGAATCTTCAACCCCCAGAGGTTACTAAAAATAGGAAAAGCAAGGTCCGAGATTGGGCTGGAATTGTTTTTTATTTCAAGATTCCATCAATATACTAGTAGGGAAATTCAGGTGGTTATATCCTAAGAGACATGAAGGTTACTACCAATAGTGCTTACATGGTTAATTATTGTGATGACATCATTGATTCGACAAATGAGGCATAGTGTTGCCTAGTAGGCATTAATTATGTAGGGACCATGTACATGATCTTAAGATGTAAAAGAAGTGAGTCATTTTAGACATGTGATCTATGGGGGGCATGATCGGGTGGATAAAGACATTAGCATCAGTTATTCTTGGAAGACTATGAGCCATGAAAAGGACAACAACAATTATTTCATTCCATATGTGCCTTGTTCGGCAATAGTAGGCCTCAAAGAGAAATAGCCAAGTACGTGACACCAGTCGCCTCTTGGAATGTAGAGAAAATCAGTTTAACTCGAAGTGAGAATATTATGGCACCCTGAATGTGATATGGGTTTCACAATACATGTAGTTGCATTACGCTCTTAACATGAACTAATACAAGGAATAGATATGCCACAAGCCAATAAGGATGAAAAAATGAAGTTGAACACTTGTGAGATTATTATCATTCTGGTAGTTTAACCCTTGCCAATAGTTGATCCTATATGAGAGGACTAGAGATATGACAAACGTGTCTTTCAAATCAATATCCTCATGATATATGCAAAAATCTGAAAGCATCTAATTTCAACCTTTCACGAGTGAAACCATATAGCTAGGACATCTTAATATTGGGGTGAAATTATATATTGCCTAGAGAGAATGAACAATTTGCTATGAGCCAGACATGTTTCTACCATAATAACTCTTAATATGCCATACCAGGCAACTTCATGGGAAACTACAATACTAGGAACAAAGTGAGCCACTTACTGCGGAATGATCTAAGTGGACATGAAAGTCATACCT
>AWOL01S0014907.1:0-13267 GCA_000715115.1 Nicotiana otophora | reverse complement strand
AACATTTGGAACACATTTTGAGTGCTTACATCTTTCAACACAAGACTTATTTTAGAATAATAAATTTTATTAGGAAGGACTCAGAACATGAGAAATAAAAAATTGAGCTAACCATAATCGCAACTTACGAGGATATCATGGAAATGGATTCTACAAAGGAGTTTAGCCAACATACCTCACTTGTGCTTCCTTACATTACTACAGTGATCTAGGAATACTTGGGACTTCAATCTACAAGAAACATGACAAATTTGAACCATAATTAGGAAGATATTCGGGGTTTCAGCTCATTTGAGCATTTTATCAAGCACTAGGTGTGCATTAAAGTTTCAAGGTTCTCCAATGGTGGATTCCTCAATCCCACAACCCAATTTTTACCCATTTGAGCTCAATAAACTTACCACCAACCTTGATGGTACATGCATGCATAAATAATACTCAAGAATCACACTTATCACTACCTACTGTTAGTCCAATCCAGAAATTGAGGGCTAGAGAGTCGAACCTTACCTATTGGATGAAGACCTTGCAATTTTTACTTGTTGAATTTCAAAGCTTAACCATGGGTTGATGAACAAAGTACTTAGGGCTTCCTCCTCTCACTTTAAAGCACTCCCCTCACTCAAAAATTGAATATCTTTTCCTTCTAAACGAGACCCAGTGGCTTTTAATCAAATGGGGTTGGATATTAAAAATTAGAAAATGGACCCTCCGAACTCAACTCTACGGTCATAGAGTGCACCACAGATAAAGTTAGCAGCCCGCAACATGGACCGCAGCAACAATCCCAAAAGCTGTGTTGCTATGGTCCAGCCTGCAGTCCGTATAACAATTATGTGGCTGCAGATTGGTCCGCATAATCTCCCTCCGTAAATCTTCATTTTGGCTCTGCAACGGATGTGCGGCCCGGGAAATGATTATGCAGTCGTATAGTTGACCGCAAAACAACCTCCAAATTCTTTCCGAACTCCCTGAATTCCCAAAACATTTGCAAGAGTCTCCCCTGTAATTGGTCCTATCCACCTATCAGAGAATCCTGAACTAGTCCTAACAGCATAACCACAACTCAATGATGTAAAACAACATGGAAACAACACCGGCCACAACGCCACAAATATTACATTAAAAAAAAGTATCCTTAACATAAGTTTTACATGGGAAACATAATTTGTTGAAAGTTAGATTTTAATATTTTTCATGGACACAACTATATAGCGACTCAAATAGATGAGGATACGCCTTCTTCATCTCTTTCTCGGCTTCCCAGTTGGCCTCTTCGACCTGTTGCTTTCGCCATAACACTTTCACAAAGGCAATCTATTTGTTTCTCAGCATCCGAACTTGCCTATCAGGAATGGTAACCGCAATCTCTTCATAAGTCAATTTCTCATTAACCTCTATAGTCTCCACTTGAACAATAAGCGACAGATCTCCAACTACCTTCTTCAACATGGACACATGAAACACCAGGTACACTAAAGACATCTCTAGATGTAGTTCTAGCCTGTAAGCAACCTGACCGATCCTCTAAATGATTCTGTATAGTCAGACATAACTCGAACTCTATCTTCCACTCTTACCAAATCGCATTACACCCTTCATTGGGGAAACCTTCCAGAATACCCAATAATCCTCTTAGAACACCAATTCCCTATGACGTACATCCCGACAGGACTTCTAATGGTTTTGGGCAGTTTTTAATCATTCCTTAATGATCTCAACCTTCTCCATATCTTGATGCACGAGTTCCGGCCCTATCAACTCTGCTTCCCCAATCTCGAACCACCCAATAGGAGACCTATATCGCCTTCCATATAGAGCCTCGAACGGCGCCATATGAATGTGATCATGATAAATGTTGTTGTAGGCAAATTATATGAATGGCAAGTGACCATCCCACCTACCCTTAAAGTCGAGAACACAAGCGCACAACATACCTTTAAGCGTCTGAATGGTCCGCTCTGCATGCCCGCCAGTCTGTGGATGGAAAGTTGTACTAAGATTCACTTGAGTACCCAAACCTTGTTGAAATTTCCTCCAAAAGTTAGCTGTGAAATGCGCCCTTCGATCGGGGATAATAGAAACTGGAGTGCCATGCAACCTGACTATTTCCTTCATATACAACTGAGCATACTGTTTTGTAGTGTCGGTAGACTTAACAAGTAATAAGTATGCTGATTTTGTGAGTCGGTCCACAATCACCGAAATCTAGTCGAACATGTGAGGCATGCGAGGTAGTCCCCCCACAAATTCCATATTGATCATCTCCCATTTCCACATCGGAATTTCTATTTTCTGTGCCAACCCATCAGACTTTTGATGTTTGGCATTTACTTGTTGACAATGTGGACATCTTGCCACAAAGTCTGCTACATTCCTCTTCATATCGTTCCACTATTAGACTTCCTTAAGATCATTATGGTACAACTTTGTACAGCCTGGATGAACGGAATACCTGGAAGTGTGAGCCTCGGTCATGATTCTTTCCTAAAGACCATATACATCAATAACACATAATCGCCCTTGGTACCTTAGCATACAATCATCCATGCCAAGAGAAAAAGCCATGGTCTTATGTTTATTAATTCCCTCCTTCAACTGTACCAACAACGGATCGTCATACTCCTTTTCCTTGACATTCACAACAAGTGATGATTAGGCTATATTTTGCACAATTGCTCCTCCTTCACTAAAGTCCGCAAGATGAACTCCAAAACTAGCCAACAGGTGAACTTCCTTTGCCACGTCCATTGATGTGTCTCTAAGTGAGCCACACTACCCATGGATGTTTGTTTAAGAGCATCCTCCAAAACATTAGCCTTCCCCGGATGATATATAATATCGGTGTCCTAGTTCTTGAGTAACTCGAGCCATCTTCTTTGCCTTATATTCTATTCCTTCTGCTTGAAAATATATTTAAGGCTCTTATGGTCTGTGAATATATCCACATGGACCCCACAAATAATGAGGCCAAATCTTCAATGCAAAAACTACCGTCGCGAGCTCTAAGTCATGTGTTGGATAATTCTTCTCATGATTTTTGAGCTGCATGGAAGTGTAAGCGATCATCTTGCCATGTTGTATCAATACACACCCTAGTCCGATTCTTGAAGCATCACAATGTACAACAAACCCATATGTACCTTATGGTAGGGTCAACACCGGTGTTGTAGTCAATCTTGATTTCAACTCCTGGAAGCTCTTTTCACAAGCACCATTGGAACTTTACTACCTTCTACGTAAATTTAGTCAATGGGGAGGCAAGAGTAGAGAACCCCTACACAAACTTTCTGTAATACCCAGCTAAACCCAAGAATATGCAAATCTCTATTGGTGTTGTAGTCCTCGGCTAATTCTTCACAACTGTGATCTTCTTCGGATCAATCTTAATTCCTTCTCTGGAGACGACATGATCCAAGAATATGACATATTCAAGCCAAAATGCACACTTCAAAAACTTTGCATACAACTTGTGCCAATATAGAGTCTGCAGAACTGCCCTGAGATGATCGGCATGGTCCTCTCGACTTCATGAATATACAAGAATATCATCAATGAACACTATCATAAAGAAGTCAATAAAAGGCTTAAAGACTCGATTCATAAGATCCATGAAAGCTGGCGGGATATTACCAGAAATTCGAAATGCCCATACCGGGTCCTGAAAGTTGTTTTCGCAATATCCTGTTCGTTGATCTTCAATTGGTGATACCCTGATCTTAGGTCAATCTTGGTGAAATACTTAGCACTCTGTAAGTGGTCAAACAAGTTATCCATCCTTGCTAGTGGGTACTTATTCTTAATTGTGACCTTGTTGAGTTGCCGATAGTCAATACACATTCTCAGTGATCCATATTTCTTCCTTACAAAGAGAACGGGTGCACCCCAAGGCGACACACTCGGTCAGATGAAACCCTTCTTTAACAAGTCCTTCAACTGCTCTGTTAGTTCCTTCAATTCTGTCAGTGCCATTATGTAGGGTGGAATAAATATAAGTGACGTGCATGGCATCACACCAATTCCAAAATCAATCTTCCTGTCTGGTGGGATCCCAATGGGCCATCAGGAAAGACCTCCAGAAATTCATTCACCACTAGCACAAACTCAAGTTTAGGAACCTCAACATCGGTGTCTGTAACCCAAACCAAATGTTAAATACACCCTTTGTTGATTATCTTCATGGACTTAAGATAAACCTACCCTTTGGCACTATATAATCCCCATTCCATTCAATATCTGGCTCATTTGGGAATTCAAACCTAACGGTCCTAGTTCGATAATCAAGCTTGGCAAAATATGAATAAAGCCAATCCATCCCCATTATTACATCAAAATCGACCATTCCTAATTCAATGAGATCAGCCATGGTGTCCTAACCATGCACCGTGATGACACAATCCCTATAAACCCGCGTGGCCACATATCTGCGAGACTGAATTCCCTATGTTGGGTTCACTGCATTTATCTTGCACAATTTGCTGATTTGTTTGTAACCTCTTGTCTAGCCATAACTAGGCTCTTCCTGAATCAACCATTAACTACTCGCTAGTCCGTTCTCTTATCTATATTTTGCGTGATATTTCTTGGGTTATGTCCTTTGTCTTAACTTACCCCTCGCACTAGCTACTTATATATCAAGTGTTCATTTGCACTTATTTATCAATAACATCTAGTGTTGGACCACTTACCGCCTCTCCCCGGCGTGCTTGCATAATGTTTTGGAGTCGTAACTTTTACACCCCATGTTTTCGTATGTGAAAGTATGCTATAAATAAATTGATGGAAGCTCGGAAGTGAGATGTTACATCCCGCATTTTCGTACGTTAAAGTTTCGTCGTAAGTTAATCGACGTAAGTTCGGGAAAGGGATTATTTTGAGATTATAAGCATTATGCTATTTCAAACAAGTGACGAGTAAATTCGTGAAGGTGAGAGGGTAAGCAAATCGAAGAAAATGAATTTCGTTGATGTTTGACATTTTGGATAAAATACGACCCGAGCTAAAATACCCGGTGTTTATGGACTAATACCATACAAGGTACCACATGGCCATGATAGTAAGGTGTATGAAGTGTGTTAAAAGTGAGTAGTATTTTAAGTAATTTGAGATAATTCTTAATTATATGTGTAATTGGTTAGTGGAGATTATCAAGTTAATCAAGAGATTAGTCGTTAATTAAGCATAATTTAGATAAGGTTGAGTGCTCCCAATGTGGCATCATGTGTAAAGCTTTCATCAAGCTTAAAGTGACTAAGGATGTTATGAGTTAGGTGGCATCTTGAAATGCACTCTTGGTTATAAGCCATAAAAGGCTCTCAAAATAACAAATATATGGAATGGAATGTGAGTGCTTTAGAAAAAGCCATACAAGTCGTCTCGAATTCATCAAAAGTCACATAAGATTATGATCCAAATTCGACAAAAGGCTTCTTTAATATATAGAATGAAGATGCTTGCATCCAACCTCCAAGTAACAAGCCTTCAGCAAAAGAATTTATCTAAGGATATATTATGAGACTTCTTAGAAAATTAGCAACGGGATTTTGTGATTCTAAAGGACTACTGTGCAATCTGTACCAAAAATATCATACAGATTTTTCCCTACTTCGATCCTCCGTTACGCGTTGTCGGAATCAACATTGTTAAAGGGATTGCCAAGAGAATCGGTTCAAGTATGTTAAGGTTATCCCTTCTTTCTTTTTGGCATGATATATACGACACGAATGAAACGAGCAAATGCACAACTGCCATAAATGACTGTATTCATAGAAGTATTAGAGATGCCTATGTTCTTGAATTTCCATATGTCTAATTATTCTATCGTTTGTTCATGTGTCCCAGAAAATACGTATGTTGATAAAGTTTGTTTCATGATATTAATCAGAGGTATAATGGTCTTATGACATTCCGAGAGATTTTATTGACGTACTTCTCATGCATTGCATTCATTTATACATGTGCATTGACCCATGACTAGATGGTATTATATACGGGNTATTATGTACGGATATATATATATATATATATATATGGGATATGGGATATGGGAAAAGGTTACGGCGTTATATACACACCACCACCTAATCAGCTGGTATACGTTGAAGAATTTCACACAGTGGTCGAGATGATATGATGGGATGCCCTCAGAGGCTTGATGATGTTATGAATGCATATACCTATGAATGGTATGAAATTTATATGCATATGCATGATATTATAAATATGAAATGATTCACAGAGGCATTCAGACATACATGTCGAGTCTTTTACTCCATGTTTCTCTCATGTATATTGTTTATTGATTTTCATTCTTACATACTCGCTACATTATTTGTACTGACAACCCTTTTTGCCTGGGGACGCTGCGGTTCATGCCCGCAGGTCTCGATAGACAGGTCGAGAGTCCTCCAAGTAGGCGATCAGCTCAGCAGAAGATGTTGGTGCACTCCATTTGCTCCGGAGTTGCTTGTTTGGTCATTATGATTTAGATCTGTATTGTTAGGTATGTCAGGGCTCTGTCCCGACATTTATGACAATTATGTATTCTTAGAGGCCTGTAGACAGATGTCATGTATGTAAAAGATTGTATGGCATTGTCGGCTCACGTTCAGTGTACGAGTGGTTATTTTGGTTTTATAGGCCTATATGTCTTATGTATAAGTTGGTATTATATGTTGTATTCTATCTATCTCACAGCAGCCTCTCCGGCTTAGTTATCTATGATAATATGATACGAAAAGATGCATTATGTTGGTACTCGGTTGAGTAAGGTACCGGGTGCCCGCCGTGGCACATCGGCTTGGGTCGTGACAAAAGTGGTATCAGAGCAGTTCTGTCTTAGGGAGTGTATAAGCCGTGTGTAGTAGAGTCTTGTTTATGGGTGTGGTGTGCACCATATTTATAAGCAGGAGGCTATAGGGCATTTAGGACTGTCATTCTTTCTTCTTACTCTAGATCATGTGGTAGAGTTCGGTTGTAAGAACTCAATTTTCTAAACTCTATCTTATTCATAATAGGACGATGCCTACTTCTAGAAAGACGGTTGATAAGAGATATAGCTGTGGAAGAGTTGAGTTAATAGAACTCGATTTTGCATGATTCTTATGATGAGTAAATGTGAGGTCTTCAGCAGATCATGCGTGTACTAAAATGTGTAAGGTTCTTTATAAGGAGGTTTAAGGCAAGAATATTATCCACTCTTACGGTAAAAAGGTATAAGAGAATCGGAAGGTAGATACGAGTTTCAACAAGTGAAAGAAGCAGGATGAAAAATGGTACGAGCTACCCAGCTAATGAACATTATCGCAAAGGAATATAAGCCTTTTGAGTTACCTTCAACAATAACAAAGGTGTGTACAATTGGCTATACCCATCTCATTTATGCCCTATGGGGGCTAACAAAAGTAGTATAAGAGAAGGCAGGATATCAGGATCTAACTGGGGTTAGGGTATCCAAAATAGTAAATGTATTGTTAGCGTTAGCTTACATTTCCGAAGGATATTGAAAATTTGCTAATAGATCTCCTTGTAAGACACCCAGAGGATGCACTCTAAAATAGTATAGCTAGATATGAGTACTACAAAGATAGGAAATTGAAGCCTTGAAGGGATAAATATTACCTTAGTGTGGCTCCGGACGCTAGTAGAGAAAGAATGTTAGGCAACCCGAAGAGCCAGTAGATGGAGCAAGGGGCGCTAAAAGCAAAATAATGTCTTGTTCGAGTTTTCAGAATAAAGTGATAGACAGAGATGTTGGCAGGGAAATAAGAATAGAGTTAATGAAGCATTATGAGTAAGATGCGATACATGGATGACAACGGTAGATCAAAAAGATGACAGTGTTACAGAGTCTATATTCAAGTGAAGGAAAAGACGACAGGTGAATGGACTTGAGACAATAAAAGAATATAGGCCATACAGTCATATCCTCATTTTGAGAAATAAGTTTGTGACTCCAACGTAATTACCAAAAGGAAAAGTTAGACCCTATAGTAATAAGAAATCAGCATGGACTGATGAACAAGATAAACTAAACATGAACTAGGGACTGAGTAATAGTCGGCATCATGAGAAATTCAGAGATTGCATCCCGGCGATAATAGGATAGACGACAGAAGAATACCCTTTAAAGGTCATTCAGTAGGATGCTTCCCTAAAGCAAGCAAGGTGAGCAAAGTTAAGCTTAAGAAATTGTATGTGCCAGTTACACTAAGTGTCATCCTCGCAAGTAGGGAATTTCGTTATCCTTAGTACAGAAGGATTACCGCGAGGGGAGTAAGGATCATCGACGAGGTGGAAAGATTCCAAAAATGAAAAGATAAAAACATCTATATGTAGATCATCGTAGTACTTAGTACTCCCCTAAAGGGGGGGATATGGAGTGGTGTGGCATTAACTCAGCATTAAACGATTCTAGTAACTATGGAATGGTAAAGGATGAATGTGATAAAAATGAGAAAAGGGATGAGAGTGCACTGATTCAAATCCTACGGATATGCTATGATTCCAGAACATTATGCAAACACGATGTCAAGGAAAGGAAGTAAGGGTTCCTACCCGAGATGTTATTGATAGATAAAGAGCTAGTGCGAGACGTAACTTAAAACAAAGGAAATAACCCAATATAGATTACGCAAAATATTTATACGAGAATGGGCCAACGAGTAGTTAGTAATTGATTCGAGAAGAGCCTAGTTATGGCTAAACAGGTGGTTACAGGCGATTCGGCAGATCGTGCTAGATAAACTTAGTAAAACCAAATATAGTGAATTCAGCCTCGCAGTAATGTCATTATAATACTTGAAAAATATTCAGATAGGAGTTGGGTAGTTAAAGGTACCGTATGAGTATTATGGGAAAAAACAAAAGAGTGCCACTGGGAAGACAGTCAAAATATCATTTCAGAAGCAACCCTACAAGCACAAGGGTGTGGAAGTAAGTAACTATGGATAATTATAGGCAAGGAAGGACATCAAAAGATCCGTAATAAACTTATAGATTTACAAGAGTCAGAGGGACCTCCCTAAGTACTACAATGAAAGACTAGCTGAGGGAATAAGGAAGAAGGCTTCAACCTGAGCACAATGACTTAAAGAGGAAATGGTCTGGTAACAACAGTCTCACTACAACATTGTATGCACTACATAAGAAAGTGGCACCTGCCGTGGCTAACGGACAGGAAGTAAAAATCAGAAGCAATATTCAAGACCGTATGAGTGGTATGGAATTACAATATGTATGGGCACTAAGATAAGTTAAGTATACATGCAACAAGGGTGGCAGAAAGACCAGGAAAAGTAATTGCTTACGTTTAAAAAAAGCTGAGAAGGAACGAAAAGAGTTGTTCGATCAATGATCCCAAGTTAGTTACATTATGAACGCACTTAAGGTTTCGGAGTATTATCCATGCAGTATATATGTGACAATCATACAGCCGTAGAAGACTCCGGTATAAGTAAAAGAAAGAATTGAGTCCAGGTCATAGACAAAGGATTGAATTGTTAGATGATGGTATCATGGATATTCCATAGCGCCCATAAAAGGCGAAAGTAATAACTAATACCATGAGCCGTAGATCGGAAGATAGCTTTTTTTTGTAAATACTAATAATCTTCATTAACTATGTACACCGTACCCTTATTCGCCTTGCTTCTTTTACTTGTTGAAATTTTTATCTACCTTCTGATTCTCTCGTTGCTTTTTCCCATATGGGTATATTGATATTCATGCCTTAAGGCTCCTTATCAAGAATCTTACACGTCTTAGTACACACATGATCTGCTAAAGACATTACATATACTCATCATAAGCATAATGCGAAATCGAGTTCCTCTGGCTCAACTCTTCCACAACCATGTTCAATCTCTTACCAACTTTCTTTCTAGGTATAGGTATCGTTGTATTATGAATAAAGTCGAATTTATTCATTATAGCCTCCTGCTTGTAAGTGTGGCGCACAACACACCCATAAAGAAGACTCTACTCACGGCTTGTAGACTACCTAGGACAGAACTACTCTGATACCAATTTTGTCACAACACAAATCGGAGGGTCACGACGGGCACCCAGTGCCTTACTCAATGGAGTATCAACATACCGTATCTTTCTTATCACACCATCATGGGTAAATGGGCAAGAAGGGCCATCATGAGATAACTAGAATAAAATATAAGGGAATACTAGACATAGGATGACCCAACATGATATAGAAACTTATACATGGGACATACGGGCCTATAAGGCCGACATGATCATTTGTACACTAAACACATAGGCCGACAAGGCCATATAAGTATCCATACACATGACATATGTCTACAAGGCTCTAAGAGTACATAAATGTCATAAAGGTCGGGATACGGCCCCACCATACCAATCAATGCATGTCCCAATCATACATACCAAATAGGAAACTCCGTAGCAGGTGGAGTGCACCAACACCTTCCGCTGAGCTGATAACCTACAAGGACAACTGTCAAGCTGTCTATCGGGACCTGCGGGTATGAAACGCAGAGTCCCCGGGCAAAAGGGACGTTAGTACAAATAAAGTGCCAAGTATGTAAGGCATGGAAGCAGTATATAAAAGAAAATAATGAAACATGGAGTAAAGAACTCAACCTATAAGAGTTATGGGTTATGAGACTGATAAGTGCATCGGTCAACATTTGAGGACGAATGTTCCAAAGGGGGAATGATGTTACACCCCATATCTTCGTACGTGACTGTATTTGTAAGTCAATTGATGTAAGCTCAGAAATGAGACCATCTTTAAGAGTACATAAATTAAGTTAATAATGTTAGCTTGGAGGTTACAAATATTTAAGATCATGGTTAACAAGTACCAAGATGGTTGGAAAGATTAGAAGCTAAACCAATTCAAGAAAATAAGTTTCATCAAAAGTCGACAAGTTTGGAATGTTATATCATGTACTTTGGGGTGAGACTAGGGTTCTTAACATGATAAGGAGGTTATGTTATGATTTATGTTATTCATGTGATAGTAGTGTATTACGGTTTAAAGTCAAGTGAGTTTTGGAACAAGAGTTGGCAAAGGCCATCACAAGTTACATTCATCAATGTGTTAAATATTAGGTCAAATATAGCGGAGCTTTTCTCGCAATATACTTGGGATTTCGGTGTTATATACATATAAAATTGAAGATATACGAGTCTAGTTTCTAATGCATTAAACTGTTTGTCGATACAACATCAAAGTAGAGAGATATTTTCAGTTTTGCGAGACCGCGCAGACTGCATAACTGACAAGTAGATGTGTCACTGAAGCGTTTTGAGGAATACATTTCGTGTGTTATATGAGGTATTTTGGGACATATTATATACCAGATTTAAGGTCTTGCAATTTAGTTCCAAACTCACTTAACCGTTCATTCATACGACTTCTAGATAAAAAATAGCGTTGGAAGATGGGCCAGTGCTAGGGTACCAAGCTAGCACCTCTTTGACATTTCCAAAGTTGATATACAGAGGTCTTAGGCCGTCTTATCTTTATTTCTCCATAGAACACTACCATAGAACATCCATAAACATACCCATAAGCTCTCTTCTATGGATTCAAAGAAGATTAACATCCCCGGTATGAAATTAAGAAGCGATAACATTAGAACGATTCCTACGGCGTAAATATCGCTATATCGCCGCTCTTTTTCTTTGTAGTTTGAGTTTTGGAAGGTACATCATATTTAAGAAAACATCTAATTTCTGTATTTAAGCTTTAAATATCAAGGAAGGTTGATACATTCATTTCCTAATAGTTAGAACTCACAGGCCGGTGATCGAAGCCGTGAGTTTGATTTATTTTACTTTTAGTGGATTTTTTTGTAGTCCACTCGTGTTGGCCTATTGTGCTGATGATTTATGGAGTTTTGAAGGATAAAAGTGTGCAGAGAAACGCCACATGTGGTAGGGTAGTAGTTTGGTCGCTCGTCGTTGCAATTTCAGGCTAATTGATAACTTGTTGATTGGGTGTGTTATGGTATATTTGGGGTTTTTGTTGTATTGAAGGTCCCGAATTGTAGTTGGGTTGTTTTCGAGTTGCTGATCATATTGTGTTTGTATCTGGACTATAGTTGGATTGAGGGAGCAGTAAAATCAGGGGAAATACTACCCTTTTTATTTTTTAATCGAGTTATCATTTGAGATACATGATATACTAGAGCCATCTAAGTTGTACATGTATTTCATTATTATAGGGTTGTCGCGCTAGTTGTCGTAGGCTTGTTTTTAATTGCATTGATGACTTGAGGTATGTTAAGGAAATCTCTTCTTTCCTTTTGGCATTATCCATATGATACAATCAAAACGAGCAAACGCGCAACCTTCATAAATGACCTATTCATATAAGTACTAGGCGATATTTTAGAAATTATGAATGTAGTTCCTAATGGAAATGAAATGGGAGTTGCTAATGAAATCTTTTCAATATTTGATTAATGCAGTAAATCTCCTCTTTATTCATGGATGAGTTTGGGTAGAGGGAAATCTAACAGGCTTCCCGGCAGGGTTCACTCGGTTGAGCGCCCATCACGCTCCCAGAGTTTTGGGCGTGACAAACTTGGTATCAGAGCCTAAGGTTTTAAAGTGTCCTAGGATGTCTCGGAGCTTTGTCTAGCAAACTCCTTCGTGTCTAGTAGATTCCTTCTTATCGGTGTGTTATCGACCACATCTATAATGAGGAGGCTACTTGGATATTTAGGAATTTCACACTTCTTTGATATTCCAGATCGTGCGATAGAGTTCAAGGTAGGAAGCTATATTCCTCGTCATGTCTTATTTTCCATATGAGTAACCCACGGGTTAGAGGCAGAAAGGAGGTATTGAAAGAACCTGTTGCTAGGGAAAGTGTCATTGTTCCAATTAATGTTACCGCACCACAGGAATATGTTGTGAGAGCACCTAAGAAATGAAAAGGCATTGTTGGCATCAATGAGCCAGAATGTTTGATATGAAAGAAGAGCCATTCGGGTTTATGTTGGATGATTCTTGGAGCATGTTATGGTTGTGGAAAGAAGGGGCACAATAAGAACAAATTCCCTTAGGTTTGGAACACCTATCCAGGTCTGCCCGATATGCCGGCAGGAACATTTTGCGTCATGTTGTGAGTATGCTCAGAAGCGTATTAGAGGTAGATTTGGGCAATACCAAAAGTCCATACAACGAGCTGTTGCAAAGATTGTTAATCCCATCACGGGTGTTACACCCTATATTTTCGTACGTAAAAATGCATCGTAAGCAAACTAATGTAGGACCA
>AWOL01S0014905.1:4436-29824 GCA_000715115.1 Nicotiana otophora | reverse complement strand
CGACAAGGTGGGTTGCTCTGATGGTAAGCACCCTCCACTTCCAACCAAGAGGTTGTGAGTTCGAGTCACCCCAAGAGCAAGGTGGGGAGTTCTTGGAGGGAAGGATGCCGAGGGTCATTTGGAAACAGCATCTCTATCCCAGGGTAGGGGTAAGGTCTGCGTACACACTACCCTCCCCAGACCCCACTAGTGAGATTATACTGGGTTGTTGTTGTTGTGGTTGTTAATCAGTTGTGCGAATGATGCCTCACATAACTGCAAGTCGATGTAGAAATACTGTTAATAACTTGACACCCGTTGAAAAAATGGATTTAACTTAGAACTGATATATAGTTAGAGTGTTCTTGAACCGTCTTATTCCAAACATTGTCACGTGTAAACATTGTCATTTTGCCTTAGTCCTTTAATCAGTTGGATGCATGCCAATGATATTAGCTTATCGAAATCTAAACCGTTCCCAAGCCAAATAATTAATTACACATTCCAATCTAAGTGCAAACATCTCTTGATTCCTTCATTCGTAACATCCTTAGATCATGTTACACGTGTGTGCTCTCTTACTGAACTTTGCTTCTCTATGATTTAATCAGATCAAATTCTAATTCGTAATTGAGGTTTGGTGTGTTTCAGGTATCCATTCCGAGGTAGGTAATTCAACAAATCCATCGAAGTAGCTAGATACGAAGTGATAATGATAAGAGTAAGTGTTCCTATTTACTCTGATTTACACCATTCCTCCAGCTTTCATATCTAATTAGGTACACATCACAAGAACAAGCAGTTTCAGGCATTGCATGTCCATAGTATATCAGTAGTCAGTAGCCGTACCCTGGATTCACGTGAACGGATTGAATCTATCTATATATGTGCAGCTAGCTAATCTGATTCTTTCGTCATTGTTCTGACTCCAAGTTCCGACATTGATTTAATTTTACACAAGCCAGTATTTTGTCAAATCATATCATCACAAGAATATCCAAAAAAATTAATACGTGACCGACCATAATAATATAACCAACATTTGAATATGTAAATTTGGAAACTTTGATTAAGTAGTGATACAATGGTACGTTGAGTTCAACAACAATAGTAATGTTTTAAGCAAATTAGAATCAGCTATAAATTAATAATAGTACGTCGCCTTCATTTAGTTAAAATATTAAATTTGGATATGGTAGATGGTAGACAAAAAGCGATCGAGTAAATGGGAATAGGAATAGGAATCATGAAAATGGGATACTCTGAAGGCAATCATCAAAGCAACAATGTTCTTTCATCAGAAGTTAAGAGAGCAAATCTTTGACTCGGGAAGATGCAAACTTAGAATGGTAAAAAAGGGAAGAAAACAAAAAAGAAAAGGTGTTCAATCGTACTAAATCTCCTTTTTTTATTCTTTAAAAAAATAATCGAACTATATGGAGATTTGGTGAGTATAGGGAACAGGAAAGAACAAAGGGGACCCCACGAGTCTTATGTACTCAATGATGATATATATGAATGATGATGGGGTCCAAAGCCGAAACCAAACAAACAAAAACTCCCACTGGATTCGATTACAAGATTCAAAAAAGAGAATAATAAGATGATCTTGAGATTGGCGTCCCCCTTTTGTTCGACAAACGGGAAGACCAGACCAGACTTGGCGATTCGCTTTCCAAAATATGCTCTTTAAACCCCCCATTTCTTTCTTTGATTTACCCGATATTGTAATCACTATAAACGTTGCATTGCATAAATTACATCTAGAATACATTATCCCCAATTCCTATTCCGTACTAAAAACTTACCCACACTGCTTATTTATATCAAGTATTAAATCTTTACCAAAATAATGAAGTGATCCAATGATATATATATATATATATATATATATATATATATATATATATATATATATATATATATTAATTAATTATAATTAAACTTTTTTTAAGTCATATACATATCATATATCTATTGGGTTGCTCATACGCAATACGTAGAGGGGTCACCGCCACCCGTGAAGTTCGGCAAAAATTTCATATGTACATTTATATGTCTCTAGAAAATAGTGATATATTAATAATATGCGCATTATATACAAAATAGATTTTGATTTAACTAAAAAGTACACCCGCGACCTTCAAATTCTGGTCCTTCTCTGAGATTGCTATACATTTTTACCTTCCCACTCCCTTCAATCTTCATATCGCTACTTCACCACGAGTTAAATTTTATATATTAACCATGTGACAGAACTTGTATTAATTTTGTCACATAAAAATAATAATAAGTAAAACTAGTAGTTTATAATTCAAGACAAGATATGTTCGACGTACGTTAAGAGATTAAAATACAGTATAATTTTAGTTATTTTTTTATGTTACTATTATATACATAGTTAAGTTAAATTAATCCTCTAACGATATACCGACGCCCTTCTTTAATTAGGTATGGGATAAGGATGAGGTCTGTTCAAATGCTTATAAAAGTACGTAGTATACCAGTATTAGCAGTAACGTAATTGCAATCTACTGATACCCTTTCAAATGAAACTCGGGGATTTGCTTAATCATGCAAGCCACGAACACCACCCATAATTCTCAGTCTTTGAGAATGACAAATATGCTCATACTTTCTTACAGTGACGGAGCCAGAATTTTCGTTAAGATGTGTCAAAATATATAAAAGTAAACATTATTCTTTTGATTTTTTTAATAAAATCTTACAAAACACCACTCGGTCTTATAGCTACACTTTTTGTTTTTACTTCTTTTGTTTTTAATAAAACATAATAAATTACTAAAGTCAAACTAAAAAGAGAACCAAATCTCAATTTTCCAAATCAAACATTGAAACAAAAAGGGTGAGAAATAAGAGGAGGTTAGGGTTTTAAAAGCCTTGCTGCGCTAGTTTAAATTGTAAGACAAAATTCTTTCACAAGAAAATAAAACAAAACGGGAGCCAATTTTCGACTTTTGTAACTGCCACTTAAAGCTAGCCATTGCCAGGTCCTTCACTTTCCCTCCTTCATCTTTTTTTTATTCTTCTTTTCATTTGTTTGCCTCTTATATTACATATGTTATTTTTTAAATATGTGTTGAATCGGTACTTGTTCCTTAGTCAAATTATTATGATGTATTAACTTGGGGTTAATGTAGGAACCCATAAACTTTCAATTATGGAACCGCCTCTGTCGGTGGCTCCTCTGATTTTGTGGATCCCAGCTGTCTTCAGTCCAATTTTTCAATTATTTCCCTAATTATAATTGTTTCTCATCCAACTTTGATGTTCTACTATATCACTAAAGATCGATCATTCTATTTAACTTCTCATTCTATATAGTAGCACTATTTCGGAGTCCGAGAGATTTTTGTTTGACCACAACTTTTAAATTTTTATAAATATTTTAAATTATTAATTATTATAATTTTTTAATAAATATAATATTTATGATATACTTTTCAAATACATAATCTTATTCAAGAAATCTATGTCTAAATTCATATTAAAAAATAAATAATTCCATTTTCATACTCCAAACATGAAACATTGGCACATGAAATGTAATAGAGGGAGTATATCTATAAAAATATCAAAGTTTATATTATCAAATATAATTTAACATGTTAATAGATTGACTACTTTATTTTTAATGTAACTAGTTCCAATTGATATGCTAAATACTTAAATATTTATCTTTCACGTTAATTTGTTGTGCGAAAAAGTTTTTAACTAATCATCATCCTTATACATTATCACGTGCCATGCGTGCCAATTATAGTTCCAATATATATAGTAGTATAATTGATGATAACGTGCCATGCGTAAATTGTTTGAATGCAGTTTTGAATCCCCCGTCGCCCTTTGATTTGCATGCATGCACTTGTCCAACTATCCATGCAAATAATCTAAGCAAAAGCGCACACACAAAATCTGTATATTATAAAGATTTTGAATACCAAGATTCAAATCTTCTATTGAATACTACCACTTTATGCTACATACGACGAAAAGCTAAGAACAGTGTCGAACTTCTAAAAAAGAAGAGAAGTATATTTGAAAAACAATTAAAACTAAAACAAAAGGAAAAGAAAACATTCCTCAAAAGCAACGAGATACAACTGGAATGAATCTCACTTACTCCAGTTTGCAGTCTCTCTTTTTAGCTTTTTCTGTATAATTGGACTAAGTTTTGGATTGGTCTATGGATGGAGTAAAGAAAAAGAAAGTGATCAAATAGGCACCCAAAAGAAGCAAAAGAGAGAGGAGCCCTTGATAAGCCAACCTATGGAAAGTTAAGTTTTCTGGTCAACATTGTGTGAGTTGTTATGTTCATTCTTTCCTCTAAAGAATAAATACTGTAGCCTCTTATTGTCTCCTATGAGGGGGTCTAGCCTTGTAGCCAAAGAATGCTTGAATTTCTCCAATTTACCTTTTTATTTCCCTGTCAATAATCGATATTTGCATTGGAACCTTAATTAATTTAAATTTGCATTACTTAAATGTGAATCCGAATTCGGACCTTGTTTAAGGACGGAGTATCCTATCTACCCCACAACATTTCTTAGTAGTCCCCCCAACCTTTTTTGCTTCCTCTCTTTGGATATATGGGAAATGACCAAATATACTTCTGTACTTTTAAAAATGGTCTAAGAATACCCCTCGTTATACTATTGGGCTATATATACCCTTCTCGTCATACTTTGAAGCACCAGATGAAAACGACCCATTTCATTTTTTTACCCGATCCGTTTTAAAAACCCACAACCCGACCAGTTTTGAAATTCAGTTTTTTTGAAGCATATATTTTGTAAAAACTGGAATTTTTTTTGTAAAAAACTGGAAGAAAAAAAAATTGTAAAATATATATTTTTAAGTCTTTTCAGTTTTTTTAAAGTATTCTTTTTGTAAAAACTAAAAAAAAATAATTTTTTTTAAAAACTGAAAAAAAAGACTCTCCTAAAGCAGTGGACTACATATGCATTAGTTTTAAAAAAATAAAAATATTTTGCAATTTTTTTTTTTTCAATTTTTACAAAAAATAAACTTTAAAAAACTGAAAAAACTGAAAAATATATATTTTGCAAATTCCTTTTTTTTCAGTTTTTACAGAATATATATTTTTCAGTTTTTAAAATATTTTTAAAAAAAATATTTTTTCTTCAGTTTTTACAAAAACAATACTTTAAAAAAATTAAAAACACTTAAAAATATATATTTTGTCTGCCTCGCTAGCTAGTCCTGATATATACTAAGTACTCTTTTTCCTGGCAATTTATATTTTTATTAGATTAAAAATGAAAGTGGTGTATCGTCTAGGCTGGGAAGTTATATAGTAGTAGTATTACAATATTTCTATATTCTTACAAGACAGTCGTATTTTTTAATAATAGTTAGAACTATTTATAAAGAATAGAACAGTACTATTCATATGTCAAAAATTACATTTGACATGATTAAATCGTATTAGCATTAAGAAGGCCTTCATGGGCTGCCGCGCGTCACTAGTACGACTTCGACAAATATCTGCCCGAGGTCGAGCACTCATCATAGAGAGAGTGAATACCGGTTAGTTTTAGGATGAGACATCAAAAAAGAATATTCTAGTGAATATTCTCTATGCATGTACTATTAGAGTTTTTAGTTATTTGTTCCCTATAAATAGAAAGAGACACAATGTTTGAGATGAGAAGATATTCACTTGTAAGAAAACACATTGACTTTCTATATAGAATCTCGCTTTATTTCAAACATACAATAAATATCTTTATCCTAAGATTCTTTCCTAATTGTTCCACTTGATCCAAGAACAACATGAACTTTCGGAGGCTCATCATTCATTCATCATTATCAGAAGGAATGTCCATAGATCTCACCCTTTTTCGGATGACTCACACGTTCTTATTTACCCAAATGTCATGCATCGATATTTATTGTTACTTAATGTTATTCCCTTCTTTTGGGTCATTGAATATTATTAGTGTTGTCAACATTTATTGCCATTCGGATAATATACATATTATCTTATTACAAAATCAACAAGCTTATCTTTTGGACATTAATATTGGCTAAGATTGACTCTATTTTATTAAATCTAATTGGTTAAGCCCGTGTCTGAATTTTGAGTCAAATAGTTTGGCGCCGTCTGTGGAGATTTCTTAGCTAATCTTTTAGTTTCATTTAGATCTACAACTCACGTGAGTTTCTAACCTAACAAACCACAAGGTTTTTCTCTTTCTCTGCACGTACAAGAATTTACATGGCAGGTAACGAAGGAGACGGGACTAAAGTGATGGGTGACATCCCCGGCAACCTCATGAACGATGGGCAATGACATGACATACACTTCCTCCCCCAGGCGCGAGAGGTCGCCTCCCTCCCATTGTAGCACAACAAAACCAAATGGAAAAGGGGTTTCCACGCCCACAGGAGAAAGGACGCCACCACCCATGAAAAATCTCCTCGAAGCGTGGTTGACCGATACATTAGTAAGCGTGCTCAACAAACAAGCTCCATGCACGACAATAAAGACCGCAAGAACCCATACGGTACAACGAGGAGACTAGCAGGGCAATCAACCCGACCATTCAACGCCAGGTATAACTCGCAATGTTACTAACATTGCAGATGATGACGTCATCGCCGTTGTTCTGAAGAGAATGAAAGAAATGGAGAATGAGAACAAAATGCTCAGAGCCCCTAAGCTACTGCTAAAGAGGGACATCAACATGTTCGTGGAGAAGCCGTATAGCGAGGAAGCAACCCCACATGCTATACCAAAGACCTTCAAAATGCCAGCATATCTCAGGATATATGACAGAACAAACGACCCCGAAGATCACGTGACTCATTATGTTACCGCTGATAAGGGTATTGTTCTCAACAAGGAACCATTGTTCTCTATTTTATTGAAGAAATTTGACAAAACCCTCACTGGAAGGACGTTAACATGGTATTCACAGCGACCAGCCCGCTCCATATAAACCTTCGAAGAAATGGCCGACAGGTTCGTAACGGCACATGCCCGGGCCAAGAAAGTCAAAACGAGAGTAAACGATATCTTTGCCATCAAGCAATCCCTAGGATAGGGATTGAGGGAATTCCTTGCCCATTTCAACGGGGTAAGGATGACCTCACCAGATGTGTCTGAAGGGATGACAGTTGTAGCCTTTCAGAACGAGTTGAGTAGAGAGAGTTCAAGAGCGACCAGAAAGTTACTGAGCCGATTGATGAAGTGCCCTCCAACCACTTGGGATGAAATCCATATTGCTTATTGTGCCGAAGTCCGAGCAAATGATGGCGACCTTAACGAAACAACTCGACAACTCATCTCGGTACAAGCCGAGTCTAGGAAAGAATGAAGAGATAACATGATGAGGGATCATCCAGTCTGACGGCCAAACATGGAACAACATCAGCCTTACGTCAAGGCCCATGCCCCTCCTTCCTTCCACTATGATGATGGCCCATCTAGGCTGAGGACGGGGACCCACAGGAACGAGAGAGGTATGCCCCATTTTTATCTGCTCACAAATTTTGTGTTTTGCCTATAGAAATAGTCTACGCCTGGGATAAACTCGGAACGAAGATGAAGTGGCCACCAAAGAGGAGGTCTCACACAAGTACTAGAAAATTCGATGCCCTATGCAAATTCCACTAGGAACGCGGGCACAAGATAGAAGATTGCATCTCCCTAAGGCAAGAGGTTGTGAATATGTTGCAGCAAGGACACCTCAAAGAGCTGCTGAGCAACAATGGAAGGAACACCTTCGCTAGGGGTCGAGAGCATTAAGGCCCTCCAAAGTCGCCCTCACCGGCCCGCACCATTAATATGATTATTGGCGGCAATGATGATGCCTCCATCAACGGTATCAAGTTCTCCGCCACTCACAAGCTCAAAAGATCGACCACCTACGAACGGTATGATGGACTCGAAGAAATTTTCATCTTCTTCGACGAGTCAGATGCCGACGGTTTCACTTTCCCTCACAACGATGCTCTTGTCATTACTTTATGAATTTTAGATACTGATATTGAGTGTATCATGGTAGATGATGGGAATGGGGCATCCATTATCCATCCACAAGTCCTTGCCCACATGAGACTCGAGGACAGGATAGTGCCACAATGCATCACATTAATTGGTTTTAACAATGCAGTTCAATGGACCTAGGGAGAAATTACACTTCTCGTCCTCGCCGACGTCATAACTTTGGAAACAGCGTTCCACATCATAGACCAGGCCACCACATACAATTCTACTATATCACCATGGATGTCTCGATGACCCAAAAAAAAAGAAAGAGAAGAAAAAAGAAGCATAGCAATTAGCAGGGTTGAGGTCGACACAAGAAGAGACCAGGGATGTCATCACGGACCTTGAAACGGTCGAAGTCGCGGACTCAACTATAGAAGACGTCGACCCCTTTCAATTTGATCCCAGCGACCCCGGTAAAAAAGCCTACATCGGCTACAAACTCCGAGAATTAGGTAAATTTAGTCAATTTTTAATAACTAACACAGATATTTTTGCCTTCAGCCATGTAGATATGCCGGGCATCCCCAAGGAGACTGCCACACATAAGTTGAATGTCGACCCAATCTATCCCCCCGTAAGGCTGGTCAGACGAAAGTTTAACCCACCATCAATGATGCCGTCTATGAGGAGGTAGAAAATCTATTAGAAAATGGCTCCATCAAGGAGTCAAAATATATCAAGTGGATAGCCAACATGGTGATGGTCAAAAAGAAAGATAGGAAATGGAGGACGTGCGTAGATTTCACAGACTTAAACAAAGTATGCCCGAAAGATTCATTCCCATTGTCACATATTGACCAACTCATCGACGCAACGGTCGATCACGAGCTGCTATGTTTTTTGGACGCATACTCGGGCTATAACCAGATACTCATGGAAGAAGAGGACCAGGGGAAAACCACGTTCATCACCCACCGAGGAACATATTGTTATAGGGTTATGCCGTTTAGGTTGAAGAACGCAGGAGCCACCTATCAGAGATTGGTCACAAGAATGTTCAAAGACCAACTTGGCAAGACCATGGAGATATATAACGATGACATGCTGGTCAAATCCGTAAGGGCGGAAAACCATATCGACCACTTAAGGAAAGCTTTCGACATACTAAGACGATACAAGATGAAACTAAACCCAGAGAAATGCGCATTTGGTATAGCCTCAGGGACATTTTTGGGTTTCTTAGTGTCACAACGAGGGATCGAAATCAACCCAGACCAGATCAAAGTTATCGAAGGGATACCTGAGCAAATGGCTACTAAGAAGCAGGTCCAAAGGTTGACTGGTCGAATCGCCGCCCTATCGAGATTTATCTCACGGTCATCTGATAGATGTCACAAATTTTTGGGCGTACTCAAAAAGGATAACGGTCTCGAGTGGACGCCCGATTGAGTACAACCTCTGCGAGAACTAAAGGCGTTTCACCACCTCTGCTCTCGAAGCCCGAACCCGTGGAACACCTCCTCATCTACCTCACCATCTCCAAAGTGGCAGTAAGTGCGGTCCTGGTCCGAGAAAGTAAAGTTACGCAATATCCTATTTATTACATTAGTAAAACACTCATCAACACCGAGACGAAGTACCCACACCTCGAGAAACTAGCCCTGGCACTGGCCATAGCATCACGAAAGCTTAGACCCTATTTCCAGTGCTACCCTATCTCGGTCATCACCACATCTCCTTTAAGAAGCATTCTACATAGACCCGAATTGTTAGGGAGGCTGGCCAAGTGGTCCATAGAGCTAACCGAGCACGATATCCCATATCAGCCTCGAACAACGATAAAGCTGTAAGTGCTCGTCGACTTCGTCACAGACTTCAGCGCAAAGATAATGCCTGAGGTCGAGGAGGAAGTCACCCAAGCTTCTCTTTAAACACAATCCCTCTAGCACTTAAATATGGGGTGAAGCGGTTGAAACTCCGTTGTGATTCACAGCTCGTAGTCAGCCAAGTCATAGGTACTTTCCAAATCAAAGAACAAAGGTTGCAAAAATATCAAACCGAGATCTGTAAGCTACTCCCCAATTTCGACGAATTCCAGCTCGAGCAGATCCCTCGAGTCCAAAATGTCGAAACGAACGGCATTACCAAATTAGCCGCAGCCACCAAAAATATCACATTCGGGGATAAAAATATAGTCCACCTCCTCAACTCGTCGTTAGACCAAATCAAGGCAAGATATGTAAGTTTAACTTGGGATTGGCATAATTGTTTTATCACTTACTTGCAGGACGGTATACTCCCAAATGACAAAAAAAAAGCTCAGAAACTAAGAATACAAACAGCCAGATATAACCTCATTCCTAACGAGCTATACAAGAGAACATATGGAGGCCCTATAGTGAAGTGTTTAGGTCCAAACCAAACCCAGAGCATTCTCGAAGAAGTCTACGAAGGCCATTGCGGTGCTCATTCTGTTGATCGAGCACTCATTAGGTTCTTCATACGGGCAGGATGCTACTAGACCGTCATGAAAAGAGACTCCTAAGAATTTGTGAAGAAATGTGAACAATGTTACTAATGAAATGTGCAAAATTGTATGAATGTTGGAAGTTGAACTCCCGAGATGAAATCCTGCTCAAAGAGGAGTAATCCGAGCACAAGACAATAAAAGGGCACAGAAGCATACAAAGTGCGGTCTGGAGAATAAATTGTGGTCTGCAGAATTCCATTTGCGGCCGCAACCAAAGAAGAAAAACCCATTAGACTTTCGTGCAAATTGCGGATCGCACAGGAATTGTGCGACCGCAAAAAAAGGGCTCAAGACCAAGATCAGAGAGATGACAAAACAGCCAAGTCTAGCGCTTCATTGAATTGTGGTCCGCATAAGAATTGTGCGGCCGTAGAAGATTGTCTAGCGGCCGTAGTGCAAAATCTATGGATAGCATAAGAGGGCCTTGCGGCCCGCAGTACTAAATCTACAGACCGCAGAAATGTTATCTCGTGGCCGCAAAATATTAGCTCCTGCCGGATGAAGAATTCTGCGGACCGCACTTGGAATTGTGCGGCCGCAGACCCTCCCGAGGGGCATTTTTGTCCGAAATTTCTAGTCTTGTATAAATAGACGAGTTTTACAAAATTAGGTTAAGTTTTGACATCAGCAAGTTCTGTAGCCGTTTTTCTTTGCCTCTTTTAGAAGTTTTCTATATTTTGGTGTATTTTACTATAGATTTTATCATTTTAACTTTACATTACTAGTTTAATTAGTATNAGTCGTAGAATCTCAGCTCCTGCAAGATGAAGAATTTTGCGGACCACACATGGAATTTTGCGGCCCAGAACCTCCCGAAGGGCATTTTTGTCTAAAATTTCTAGCCTTGTATAAATAAACAAGTTTCACAAAATTAGGTTAAGTTTTGACATCAGCAAGTCCTGTAGTCATTTTTCTTTGCCTCTTTTGGAAGTTTTCTATAGTTTGGTGTATTTTACTATAGATTGTATCATTTTAACTTTACATTATGAGCTTAATTAGTATTTATTCTTCTCTTTCTTCAATTTCAAGCATGAGTAGCTAGATTTTTACTAGGGTTGTGACCCAACCCTAGTGTGTTCACCTTATGGATAATTAAATTAGTGCTTGTTTATGATTGGGTGCTTATTATTTAGCCTAGTTCATACTTTAATTTGTGGAATTAATGGTTGCAAATATTAGTTCATGCCTATTTGACTTAGTCTCTACTTGAGAAAGAAAGACTTAGTCTAGGAAAACTTGACTAACAAGAAATTGGGTCAATCGAGAGATTGATTAACCCAATTAAAGGGTTCAACCTAGAGATAGTAATTACCCGACTTGAGCTTTTATCAACTGTATTGTGTGATACCCAGTTGGTCTTGAGAAAGCTAAATTGGGCAAAACCATTCTCTGACCGAGAGGTATTGAGTGGGTAATTGAGAGTAGATAGCTATAATATACCCCGATCAACAAAACAAGCATTGAGGTTTTTATCACATTAGGCAAACACCTAGGTAATGGTCACATCCCTAGGCTTTTACCTATTTGAAAAACATCAAAAACAATTATCTTAGTCTTATTTCTCTATTTTGCAATCTTTAGTTTTAAACTAGACATAGAAACAAAACCCCTTTCTTGTGGAAGCGCAAATTGAGATAATTCAATTTCACGCACTAGAATATATACTCCTAACTCCCATCTAGCTCCTTGTGGATTCGATCTCGACTCTTCATTGGGTTACTATAATTGTAATCGACTGTATCATACCTTGTTTTGAGGTGTGTATGTGAGCGCGATTCAATTTTTGACACAATTGTCGGGGAGTTAAAAATGGTGTTAGATATATTTTTGGGTGTGTTTTTGGAATATCTTCTTTTCCTTTAGTGTTACTAACGTGTTTGAGAAATTGTAGGTGGAACCATGGCAAACAATGAGCTCGGAAATATTTCTTTGGGGGATGCGGACATTGACGATGATCAAGTGGATGAGGTTCCTCTTGAACCTCAAGCCAATAGAAGAGGTCGAGTGCCTCATGACAATGTGACTATTCTACCCCCACCTCCACCACGAGAGGCTCCACATCGGGTGTTTCCTAATGATAGATATGCAAGCGCAATAGTCCCTCCCCATATTTGGGCGGGCAACTTTCAAATAAACAATGTGATGCTCACTTTGCTAGAGCAATGAGGCTTCTTCACCGGTGCTCCATGTCAAAATGCATACAAACATTTGAAGGGGTTTGTGGACACGTGTTGGGGGAGTAAACAAACAAATATCTCTGAGGATGCTTTGAGGCTAAGGCTTTTCCCTTCTCTTTACGGGGGAAAGCTTTAGATTGGTTGGAACGTTTGTCGAACCATTCCATTCACACTTGGGATGAATTAGCGGAAAAGTTTATTTCTAAGTACTTCTCTCCGGAGCACATGGCTACACTTAGGGATGAGATTCTAGCATTCAATCAAGAGCCCAATGAACCACTACACGAGATGTGGGAGCGATATAGAACAATGGTTAAAGAATATCCCAATAACAATATGACGGATAACATAATTCAACAAACTTTTTATCATGGGATCAACACAACCAACCAATGTGTAGTAAATCAACTTGTTGGTGGGAACTTCATGACTACGCCTTATGCGGAGGCGTGTGAGATCTTAGATGAAATGGCGGACACATCATCAGCATGGCAATCTCGGGCTAATGTTCCCCAAGGTGATCCCAACGTGATTCACCTCCACAAAGAGTTATATGACCATGGGCAATCCACAGCCAAATTGACTACCACCATGAATCAACTAGCAAAGGCTAAACTTCAACAAGTGCAAAATCCTAGGCAAGTCAATGCCATGGAGGGAGTAAACATTATGGTGAACAAATAAAAAACCAAGGGTGCACAAGTGCAACAACGAGTGAACAATTTTGTTCAAGAAGATAATGGGTTTAATCAGGATGATTCTTACAATGACCAAGAAAAGGAGGTGCAATATGTGAACAACTTTTAAGGGCAACGAAACATTTTCCAAGGCCCAAATCAACAACAATGGTGACCTCAAAACAATCAAGAAAATTGGAATTCTAACAACCAAGGTAATTGGAGTGGTGGAAACAATCAAGGGTATTGGAATGGAAATAATCAAGGTAATTGGGGAGGTAACAATCAAGGTGGATGGAACAATAATCAAGGCAACCGGGGGTAGGGTTTTCAAAGTCCCTCGATGTATCAACAACCGAGCAATCCACCTTCTTATCATTCCCATGGTCCTAGTTCTTCAATAAATGAGATAGGACATATTGAGAACATGTTCAAGAAAATAATGGAAAAGAATGCCGATTTGGATGCCCAACTTTCCTCACACAACACATCAATCCGCAACTTAGAAGTTCAAATGGGGCAAATCTATCAAGCTCTAAACTCTCGTCCTAAGGGGGCACTGCCAAGTGACACGGTGGTAAACCCAAAGGATGGGAACAACACGGGGCATGCCATGGCCGTTACTACAAGAAATGGAAGATAGGGGAATGCACCTGCCTCAAGTCAAAGGAAACTTGTGGATGATAAGCAGGTAGTACAAGAAGAAGAGGTCCCGAGCAATGTGATACAATCAAATAATGAAGTTCATATTGATATTGATGACAATGTGGAATAGACTCAAGAGAAAGTGAACGCGTCTAGGGATCACGTTATTGACATACCGGAACCGGTCGTGCAAAAGTCTAAGGCACCATTGCCTAAGCCTCCTCCTCCATATCCTCAAAGGCTTGCCAAGAAAAATGGCGAGAATGAATTCAAAAAGTTCATTGACATGATGAAGAGTCTCTCGATCAATGTGCCATTAGTTGAAGCTTTGGAACAAATACCCGGTTATGCAAAGTTTATGAAGGATTTGGTGACAAAGAAGTTGTCAATGAATTTTGAAACTATCAAAGTCACTCATCAAGTGAGTGCAATTGTGCATTCCATGGCTCCTAAATTGGAAGATCCCGGTGCTTTCACAATCCCTTGTACCATTGGAAGTGCCGAGTTTGCTAAACTCTTTGTCATCTTGAGGCAAGTATCAATTTGATGTCCTATTCAGTTTTCAAGACTTTGGGAATTGGGAAACCAAGACTCTCATCTATGAGATTACAAATGGCCGATCGCACCATGAAGAGACCATTAGGAGTGATTGAATATGTATTGGTTCGTGTTGATAAATTCATTCTTCCGGCGGATTTTATCGTTCTTGATTGTGAAGTGGACTATGAGGTGCTGATTATTCTTGGAAGACCTTTCCTTGCTATGAGGAAGGCTCTTGTTGATGTGGAAGCCAGAGAACTCACCTTCCGGGTGGATAATGAAAAGGTGGCATTTCACGTGTGCAAATCTATGCGGCAACCAAATAGCAATGAAGTGTGTTCTTTTGTGGACTTGGTGACCGATATGATTGTTGATGATACAAGTGACACGATCAATGTGGGTGATATATTGGATGTTGTCTTGCTCAACTTTGATGATGGCGAGATGGATGGCTTCATGGAATTCATGAACTCTTTGCAAGGAATGGGGGCGTACAACTATACACCCCAGAAACTCTCCTTGGATCTTGAAAATAGGAAAACTCCTCCTACAAAGCCTTCAATTTAAGAGCCTCCGAACTTGGAGTTGAAGCCATTGCCTCCACATCTTCGGTATGAATTTCTTGGCCCTTGTTCTACTTTGCCGGTTATTCTTTCCTCTTGTTTAACTAACATGCAGGTTGACTCTACATTGGCGGTGATACATAAGAGGAAGAAGGCTATTGGATGGACATTGACGGATATTTGAGGAATAAGGTCCTTGGCCACAAGATCTCAAAGAATGGAATTGAAGTCGACAAGGCAAAGATTTAGGTGATTTCTAAGCTTCCCCCTCCAACTTCGGTGAAAGGCGTGCAGAGTTTCTTAGGCCACGCAGGGTTTTACCAGCGTTTCATCAAGGATTTCTCTAAAGTGGTGAACCCATTGTGCAAGCTTTTAGTGAAAGATACTAAGTTTCACTTTAATGATGATTGCATGATAGCCTTTGAATTGTTAAAGTTCAAGTTGACAACCACTCCCACTATCACCGCTCCTAATTTGAGTATCTCTTTTGAGCTCAAGTGTGATGCTAGTGACGTAGCGGTTGGAGCTGTTTTGGGGCAACACATCAACAAGATCTTTCATCTGGTCTACTATACTAGTAAGACCATGAATGGTGCCCAAGTCAACTACACCGTTACGGAGAAAGAGCTCCTTGACATTGTGTTTGCAATTGAGAAGTTCCGCCTGTACTTGATGGGTGCGAAATTTATTATCCACACGGATCATGCGGCACTTCGCTATCTTATGAGAAAGAAATAATCCAAATCTTGGTTGATGAGATAGGTGCTGTTGTTGCAAGAGTTTGATATTGACATCCAAGATCGAATAGGGAGTGAAAATTAAGTGGCGGACCACTTGTCTCGTTTGGAGGAGGAGGGGAGGCCTCATGATGGCCTTGAAATCAATGACTTTTTCCCCGATGAGCTACGCTTGGCTATTTCAATGAAGAAGATGCCATGGTTCGCGGATCTAGCAAATTTCCTTGTGTGTGAAATTATCCGGGGTGAATTCTCTTCAGACCAAAAGAAGAAGCTCAAATAGGATTGTCATGATTATTATTGGGATAAGTCATACCTTTTCCGGATTTTTACGGATGAGGTAATTAGAATATGTGTATCGGAAGAAGAGCAAAGCGATATTCTTGGGGCTTGTCATTCTTAGCCATATGGTGGTCACCATGGTGAAGCAAGAACGGCGGCCAAAGTGCTAAGTTGCGGTTTCTATTGGCTCACTCTTTACAAGGATGCAAGTGATTTAGTGAAAACATATGATGAATGTCAAAGGACCGGTGGAATCTAGAAGAAGAATGAAATGCCTCTCACTACTATTTTAGAGATTGATATCTCTATAGTGTGGGGTATTGACTTCATGGGCCCTTTTGTCAGTTCTTGTAGAAATACCTATATCTTGGTCGCGGTTGATTATGTGTATAAATGGAATGAGGCCGTTGACCTAACCAACAACAAAGCGAGGAGTGTGGTGGCATTCTTGAAGAAGAATATTTTCACAAGGTTTGGTACTCCGCGGGCTATCATAAGCGATGAGGGGTCACATTTTTGCAACAAGGCTTTTAACACTTTACTTAGCAAGTAGCGGTCAAGTGGAAGTCTCCAACCGGGAGATAAAGAGTATCTTGTCCAAAACAGTGAATGCTAACCGGACTGATTAGTCCAAGAAGCTTGATGATGCGCTGTGGGCTTATCGGACTGGTTTCAAAACTTCTATCGGAATGTCTTCATACCTGTTGGTGTTCGGCAAAGCTTGTCATCTTCCGGTGGAACTTGAGCACAAAGCCATGTGGGCTCTAAAGAAGTTTAATCTTGATTGGGATGTTATTGCTAACTTGAGGGTTGCACATTTGAATGAAATGGATGAGTTTCGGTACCATGCNTTGAGGGGCGCACATTTGAATGAATTGGATGAGTTTCGGTACCATGCATATGCGAGTTTGTCCTTTTAAAAAGAAAAGATGAAATATCTTCATGACAAATTCATTTGGAACAAAGAGTTCAAGGTGGGTGATCTTGTATTGTTGTTCAACTCATGATTGAGGATATTTTCCGGAAATCTAAAGTCTAAATAGAGTGGTCCCTTTGAAATTATGGGGGTGACATATTTTGGTGCATTGGACTTGAAGAACAAAAACAATGAGGTATTCCGAGTCAATGGTCGCCGGGTGAAGCACTATTTGGGAAAGGTTGGTGATGGCCACGTTGTGGCGGTGATTCATTTCAAATGATGGTAATATGCGTTGTGCCGCGACGTTAAATCAGGCGCTTCTTGGGAGGCAACCCATGTTTCTTTTCTTCTTTCATAGTTGTTATTTTTTTGCTAACTAGATTTGAAGTGTGTTGCAGGGATGAGTATGCTTTACAGGAATTGTGCGAGAAATTTGGTTAACCGTGGAAAGAATTGTGGACTGCAATTGTATTGTGCGTACCGTACAATTATGGTTGCTGCAGCAAAAGGCGCTCTGCGGCCGCACAATTACATCACGAACCGCACAAACTGAAGGTGGAAAGTGACAACTCTCTGAAGTTGGTCCGTCGGAAAAATGGTTGATCTGCGACCGCAACACAAATTTTGTGGTCCGCAACAAAATCTGTGACCGTACATCAAATTCTGCGGACCTCATAACAAAAGGGCAACTGGACCCCCAGGTAATAGAATGCGGTCTGCAAAAGGAATTTCGGCGGCCGCACTCACTTCCCCTTCCCTTGGCAAACATCGAACAATATAAATAGAGAGGCTAGGGCATCGTTCCTCTTTTCCCTCTCTAAGCTCACAACTTTCACAAAATTTGAAATTTCATCTTAAATTGTCTGGCTGCATGCCTAGAATCTATTGATCACTCATCTCATACACTCATTCATATCTGGTATGCTTCATCATCTTTTTAATTTCTTTTAATTTCTAGATTTTTTTAGTAGAAATTTAGACCATTTGTTTGTTAAATCTATTTGAATAACCATGTGGGGTAAATCTATAATGGGTAGACTGGAAAATGCTCTACGGGTTATGGGTAAATAGTTTTCCATGCTTAGATATTGTTTCCATGTCAAAATTATGCAAAAATTAAAATCCCTAGGTAAAAATGATTGTCTGTTCGTAATTGGTTGAAATTTGCGACCGCACAAGAAATTGTGCGCTCCGCAAAAGCTAAGTCTGGGGTACTTTAGTAAGGTATGGTTCTGCGGCCGCAATGAACAACCTATTTCCTGTGATCAGAGAGTTGTCAAATTAGTGACTCTCATGTGCGGCCGCAAGACAATTTGTGCGGACCGCAGAAAACATGTTGCAATTGCAAAAGAGCTAATTCTCTGTTATCAAAGAGTTGACATGTTGGTGGTATATGAGTTACGACCGCAATGAGAATTTTGTGGTCCGTAAGTCCCATTCTGCGGCCGCAATGAAAAATCTGCGAACCGCAAAATCCCTACCCTGCAAACATGTTACAAGTGTGTTCCTCACTGTATCTTCTAGTGTGTCCTTACATTCATTGTATGTCTGAACTTGAATTGCATCTAACAATCGCCTTTGCTTCGTACAGAAAATGGTTCGATCTAGAGGCAAAGGCGACACTTCAAAAGAAAGGGGTGACCCTTCTCGGGGATGAGGAAAGAAAACAGCGGCCGGCAGAGGGAGAGGTGCAGACCCTTCGGAGACCACTTCTTATGTCCCGTCTAGGGACATATCAAAAGGCAACTCAGCCTCTGTACATGAGCAGTCGGTCGTCCAATCAAGGTCACCATGTAGGTATTAGCTCATGGATGAGCCATCATCATTACACATCATTTCTGAGGGTTCGAAGAGTACCAGTCAGGCTTCTAAGCCTTCCACTACACCCGTCTCGAAGGAACTAGACACATCATTTCGGGACATCCTAGATGATGGCAGATGGGGAGATGCTATAATTGTCGTCCTTGAGCGGTTGAAGAAGAAAGAGGTGTGGGAGGACCGATTTGTCAGTCTGGCTGCTTTCTCTAGCTTCCGTGAGTGGTGGCCAGTGAGGTCGCTTACTCTTTAGCGACAGTTCTAGTTGAAAGCTCTAGAGAAGTATAACTGCAGTATTGAGGTAGTTTCGAGAATGCAAAGGGTGGATGTGGTTTACTCGGAGCATGGTGGATGCGAAGGAGTACCTTGTCCGGTAATTCTACGCCAATGTGGAGCACATCAAGAAATGGACAAAGGTGACTAAAGTGAGGAACCTCAAAGTGCATTTTGATTAACACACATTGAACACTTACTTGGTGTTTGATGATGGCCCACAGAGTACTTAGAGAAATGTGCACTTGGGGATCCAACTCGTCCTTGGCTAGCGGAGATTCTAGTAGCTCCTCGGCCACTACCACCATGGATCACAACAGGGGTTGCTATTCATAGGAATACTCTCAGCTTTGAGGCAAATGGGTGGCAAACCTTTGTATGCAGCCAACTATACCCGTGCCAGAATGAGACATATCTTTCTATCCCGCTGGAAGTTCTAGTGGCTTCCATCATGGCCGGGTACTTCATCAATATGGGTGTCGTGATGTCGGCTAATATCTCTGTGGTCACTCAGCAAGCTAACACATCCTACCCGTATCCCAACACTATTATAGAGTATCTCACGGATGCGAGGGTAGAGCCGAAGTACTTTGATACAAATGTACGGCCGAATAAGCCTTTCTCATGGTACTCACTGATAGATGCACACAACCCTAAACAAAAAGGGTCAACCGTCTGTCACCACAGGCTAGTCTGATGAGCCATCAGTGGTAGTTGCAGAGGCAGTTGATATTCCATCCACCTCAGCCAAGCCTTCAGTTAGTGACACAACTATGCCTCCACCACCATCCTCAGTTCCTACAGCAGTCCCTGTCATAGGTTCCACCTCGGCTTTAAAGCTAGTGCTCATGCCTACTGCTCCACTCTCTGCACAGCGAGTCTCCCAGACATTGGCGAGCCTCAACAACTGGATGCAGACAGCCATTGCAAAGTTGTCTAACTTATCCAGTACTGTTGTAGCACAGTCCTCTATATCGGCACCTCAGATGCCCCCATCAGTGGAAGACACTCTGAAGAAGCTCCTTGACAACCAGAACACTATCACGGCTACACTGGTACAGTATGGGTCAGTGATCAAAGAGTTGGGAAAAGAAGTTAAGAAAATGAGAAAGTCTCAGGCTTCCCAGAAGTCAGGGGATAAGCTCTGAATACAGTTTACCAAGCTTGCTGCAACTGGAGATATTCCATTTGATACGTTGATTGACCCACACCATCCAGGCCCAGATCCTACAGCACCTGCAACACTAATTGGCCAGTTTGAGGAGCCAGAACTTGCTGCGGACGCTGCAGAGGCAGTGCGTCAGATGTTCACCACCAACCCAGTCATGCCCAGAGTTGAGGATGATGAGATACAGTTGGATGAGACTAAGATCGGTGATGTTGCTGTGGACACAGAGATGGCCAAGGAGCCATAGGGAGTTTTCTTCACTCTTACCCTTCCTTTAATCTTATTTTGTTAAGCATTGGGGATAATGCTTATTTTTATTCGCGGGGGGGGGAGGGGAGTTTATTTGATCTGATTTGATTATTCTGAGATAATTGGTTTGTAATAACTTGACAGTATTTTCTTCTCTTTCCTTATTATGTATATATTCTCTCTTCTTTTCTCATTATGTATATATCTTCTCATTCTCCCTCATTATGTATATTCATTATGCTTTCAATAGTTTTGCTTTGTAGCTTCTTTATGTTTGTTCTTATTAGTTAGTGTTTAAGTTAGTAGCTTCTTTTTGAATTAATAGCTTCTTCTTGATTTAGTAGCTTCTTTTTATGTTTTAGTAGATAATAAGCCTTTGGTTTTCTTAATGCCATGGTTCTTTCCAAAGATAGTTTTTGTATGAACTGGGTAACTCTTCCCAACGATGGATGGCGTGACAACCTTCTTAAGGGACTAAGTCCGTTTTTTTGGTGTTTAGGTAATAACAGTAGTAGTAATGAATAAAAAGGCTTAATTAAGTCGTGCTGGAAGAGTCAAACGTGCTTCACTTTGTACCAACACACTTAACTGCGTGCTTATGGTTAGAAATAAGGTTTTTGAAAGAAATAGCTCTAGTTAGTGACTTTGTGACTTTTGTGTTGACTTAGGCAGCCATCGAGTGGTTTAATCGAACCATAGTGATTTTAAATTTTGAATGTGGTTGTTGTGGTCCCTCGGCTCTTTCCTCTTTAACAATCCAGTTGCGTGAGGGGTGAGATGCTTTGTTGTTAGTCCAAGTACCCGTGTAAAAGGTCTAGAACTTGCCCCGAATATGTTTCAAGAAAAAATACTAAGTTTTTCTTGGTTTAAAAAGTGATTGTAGGATTTCCTTGGCCCGTTTGAGTTCTCTATTGCCTACCAATGATATCATCCCTAGTAAACCTCTTTAAGCCTTTAGCCTTTCTCATTTGAAAACCATTTTACAAGCCTTTACTCATTCTATTGTGACCCTCTCTTGGCACTCAAGCTTTTCTTAACACTCATGTGAAACAAATGGCTATAAAAAGTATGTTTGGGGGATGGGGGGAGGGGGAGGGGAGAGATGAGTACATTGAAAAGGAGTATCAAGACGCAAAAAGAGAACGAAAATGATGAGAAGAAAAGGCAAAAAAAGAAAAGAACAAAAAAGAAAATTGCATCAAAAATGAATAAGTAGAAGAGTTGAAGGGATTCAAAGAAAGGAAATGAACTCAAACATGGAGAAATATGAGTGTAATGATCAAGAAAGAGTGATGTTTAGTATCTCTAGTCCCCCAAGGAAAAGAAAAGGCCTCAAAGAACTAGCAAGGTGTGAGCCAAGAATAAAAAGATGGAGTGCTTAAGGAGAGGTGTAACCACTCAACCATATTGTATACAACCTTAACCCAGAAGCCATCATTACATCCCAAAAGAAGTCTTATCTGATTTCAAGTTGAGTAAGCTTACACTAGTGGCGATCGACATGAGGGGCAAGCCTATGGTACTTGAAGTCGTACTTACGATATTCTCTTGAGAGAGATGAGTGAACCTTTCATAAACCTTTGGAATGAGTGCTAAATTTCTTAAGTGAGCTAGGCAACAGAGAGTAGAGGAGGAGGAGTTTGGGATCCACAATGACCTACATGAGAGAGCGAGCATCCTTGATGAATAAAGTCAACTCTTAATGCTCAAGTGTCACACTAGAAATATATGTGCATAAATGATTAACTTGTCACCTTGTTGATAATACATAAGTAGTGTAGGTAATTGTTGGTCCCAACTGATGTGTGAATGGCTCACCTTTGACTGGCTGAAATGACCCTTAACTTGTGGAGATGGGAACTATTTTGTTTGCTTGAGGACAAGCAAAGACTTAAGTTTGGGGAAGTTGATAAGTGGAAATTTTGACTACTTATTAGCACTTTTTAGCTTTTGTTTTAGTCTAAAAGCAGTGAATTGCGTTCCCGAAACTAATGAAAAGTGCAAAATTGCAGGAATGTTGGAAGTTGGACTCCCGAGATGAAATCCGGCTCAAAGAGGAGTAGTCCGAGCACAAGGCAATAAAAGGGCACAAAAGCATACAAAGTGCGGTCCGCAGAAGAAATTGCGGTCCGTAGAATTTCATATATGGCCGCAACCAAAGAAGAAAAACCCACCAGACTTTCGTGCAAATTGCGGACCGCACAGGAATTGTGTGGCCGCAAAAAAAGGGCTCAAGACCAAGATCAGGGAGATGACAAAACATCCAAGTCCAGAGCTTCATTGAATTGCAGTCCGTTTAAGAATTGTGTAGCCATAGAAGATTGTCTTGCGGACGCGTGCTAAATCTGTGGACTGCAAAAAAAATCCTTGCGACCGCAATACTAAATCTGCGAACCTTAGAAATGTAGTCTCGTGGCCGCAGAATACTAGCTCCTGCCAGATGAAGAATTCTGCGGGCCGCACATGGAATTGTGTGGCCGCAGAACCTCCCAAGGGGCATTTTTGTCCGAAATTTTCAGCCTTGTATAAATAGACGAGTTTCACAAAATTAGGTTAAGTTTTGACACCAACAAGTTCTGTAGCCATTTTTCTTTGCCTCTTTTGGAAGTCTTTTTATATTTTGGTGTATTTTACTATAGATTTTATCATTTTAACTTTACATTATGAGTTTAATTAATATTTATTCTCTTTCTTCAATTTCAAGCATGAGTAGCTAGGTTTTTACTAGGGTTGTGACCCAACCCTAGTGTGTTCACCTTATGGATAATTAAATTAGTGCTTGTTTATGATTGGGTGTTTATTATTTAGCCAAGTTCATGCTTTAATTTGTGGAATTAATGGTTGAAAATATTAGTTCATACCTATTTGACTTAGTCTCTACTTGAGAAAGAGAGACTTAGTCTAAGAAAACTTGGCTAACAAGGAATTGGGTCAATCGAGAGATTGATTAACCCAATTAAAGGGTTTAACCTAGAGATAGTAATTACCCGACTTGAGCTTTTATCAACTGTATTGTGTGATACCCAGTTGGTCTTGAGAAAGCCAAATTGGGCAAAACCATTCTCTCATCGAGAGGTATTGAGTGGGTGATTGAGAGTTGATAGCTATAATACACCCTGATCAACAAAACAAGCATTAAGATTTTTATCCCATTAGGCAAACACCTAAGTAATGGTCACATCCCTAGGCTTTTACCTATTTGAAAAATATCAAAAACAATTATCTTAGTCTTATTTCTCTATTTTACAATCATTAGTTTTAAACTAGAAATAGAAACAAAAACCCTTTCTTGTGGAAGCGCAAATTGAGATAATTCAATTTCACACATTAGAATATATACTCCTAACTCCCATCTAGCTCCCTGTGGATTTGAGCCCGACTCTTCGTTGGGTTACTATAATTCCAATCGACCGTTTCATACCTTGTTTTGAGGTGTGCATTTGAGTGAGATTCACGGACGAGGAGACATCTACTGCAGCCCTAGAGGACGAAGCCTCTTCTTGCCTCGGAGGTGTGAGGAGATCATCAAGCGTTCCCTCCACGGCCGTTTCCCCCTCAGGACGCACCGGTACTTCCATATTCATTTCTTTCATTTGTGGAGCCTCGAAAACCACCCCAGTACTTTCTCTAACATATATTACGGTCGTCTCTTGAAGAACAAATTTTCCCTCCTCTAAGTTGACGGCCATTGGTATTTCTCCCTTCTTACGAGCCCTTAAACCCCCATCATCAGGGGAGACATCGTCATCCTCGTCAACCAGCAAGAAAAGTTGAGGAGCAGAAGCAGTAAACGGAATGGAGACAAACTCTTGGACCGCAGTAACCAAGGTGGGAACAGGTACAGAAGGTACAACAATTGCAACAGGGGCAAAGGCTGAAGGTGCGATAGCCTTCTTCCAAAAAGAAGGCACAGACGTCCGGATCCTTCGAGAAGACCCTCTGCCTAGGAAAGAAACAAACGTAGAAGTTAGTATAACGAATCGACATACAACAAAAAGAGGGACGACCACGGCCATAGAAAAGAAGTTACCTGTCGAAGGAAGAGTCGGCATGAACTTCTTAAAAATGCTCGGCCAGTCATTGATCCCTACAACATGGGGGAGAACTTGCTCGACCCAATCATAAATGCGCGCGACTAAAAGGGGAGGCTGGTTGTTGGCTTCAATAAAGGAAAAGTCATTTAACTAACTCAAAGCAAGTAAAGGAACAAAGAGATAAACATGACACTTATATGCGTAGTTCTAAGCCCCAGGAAAGCCATCGACATTAGCCACAACATCCTCAGTTTTGTACAAGAAGTTAAGCCAGAACTGACGACTAGCCTTGTCGTCAGTCTTCACCACCAAGCATTTAACTCCAGGATGGCGAAGGTTCAACATCGTTCCTCTATAAGATCTAGGGGCGAATAGATACACCAAATGCTGCAACGTCAATTCGACCCCGACCATCTCGGCAAATTTAGTCGGCATTTTGATAATTTTGTAGACGTACGGTGCAAGCTGAGTAGGTCAAATGTCGTAGCGACGACAAAATTCTTCCACCAACAGAAGAAGAGTGAACGAATAACCGATGAGGAAGGGTAGGCGTATAAACCATAGTACCCAGGACGATGAACCTGTACCATGTCCCCTCCGATCGGGACCAGCTCGATGTGGTTGGGAAGACCAAACTTGGTTTTGAATTCAACCAACTTTTGGATGCCATTGTCACGACCCAATTTCACCTCCATATGACGTCGTGACGACACCTAGTCTCTATGACTAGGTAAGCCTAACATTTTCGGAATAATGAAATGAAAACATGAATTAAACAACTAACTGTTCAAAATACACAGAAATCCCAAAACCAGGAAC
>AWOL01S0014904.1:0-12976 GCA_000715115.1 Nicotiana otophora | reverse complement strand
CTCACTCAACCATTAAGCCTACGGGGTACATTACTTCGAGTTCGAGCAAACTCTCACTCAACAACTAAACCTACGGGCTACCCTTATTTTGAGTTCGAGAAATCACTCACTCAACCATTAAACCTACGGGCTACATTACTTCGAGTTCGAGCAAACACTCACCCGACTACTAAGCCTACAGGCTACTCTTATTTTGAGTTGGAGAAATTACTCACTCAACCATTAAGCCTACGGGGTACATTACTTCGAGTTCGAGCAAACTCTCACTTAACTAATAAGCCTACAGGCTACTCTTATTCTGAGATCGAGAAATCACTCACTCAACTATAATGCCTACGGACTACATTATTTTGAGTTCGAGTAAACTCTCACTCGACTACTAAGCCTACGGGCTACTCTTATTTTGAGTTCGAGAAATCACTCACTTAACTATTAATCCTACGGGCTACATTACTTAGAGTTGGAGCAAACTTTCACTCGACTATTAAGCCTACGGGCTACTCTTATTTTGGGTTCAAGAAATCACTCACTCAACCATTAAGCCTACGGGCTACATTACTTCGAGTTCGAGCAAACACTCACTTGACTATTAAGCGTACGAGCTACTCTTATTTTGAGTTCGAGAAATCATCACTCAACCATTAAGCCTACGGGCTACATTAATTCGAGTTCGAGCAAACTCCCACCCGACTACTAAGCCTACGGGTTACTCTTATTTTGAGTTAGAGAAATTACTCACTCAACCATTAAGCCTACGGGGTACATTACTTCAAGTTCGAGCAAACTCTCACATAACTACTAAGCCTACGGGCTATTCTTATTTTGAGATCGAGAAATCACTCACTCAACCATTAAGCCTACGGGCTACATTACTTCGAGTTCGAGCTAACTCTCACTCGACTATTAAGCCTACGTGTTACTCTTATTTTGAGTTTGAGAAATTACTCACTCAACCATTAAGCCTACGGGCTACATTACTTCGAGTTCGAGCAAACTCTCACTCGACTATTAAGACTACGGGCTACTCTAATTTTTAGTTCGAGAAATCACTCACTCAACCATTAAGCCTACGGGCTACATTACTTGGAGTGCTAGTAAATTCTAACTCGGCTATTAAGCCTACGGGATACCCTTATTTTGAGTTCGAGAAATAACTCACTTAACCATTAAGCCTACGGGCTACATTACTTCGGGTGCTAGCAAATTCTAACTCGACTATTAAGCCTACGGGCTACTCTTATTTTGAGTTCAAGAAATCTCTCACTTAACCATAATGCCTACGGACTACATTACTTTGAGTTCGAGTAAACTCTCACTCGACTACTAAGCCTACGGGCTACTCTTATTTTGAGTTCGAGAAATCACTCACTTAACCATTAAGCCTACGGGCTACATTACTTTGAGTTCGAGTAAACTCTCACTCGACTACTAAGCCTACAGGCTACTCTTATTTTGAGTTCGAGAAATTACTCACTCAACCATTAAGCCTACGGGGTACATTACTTCGAGTTCGAGCAAACTCTCACTTAACTACTAAGCCTACGGGCTACTCTTATTTTGAGATCGAGAAATCACTCACTCAACCATTAAGCCTACGGGCTACATTACTTCGAGTTCGAGCAAACTCTCACTCGACTATTAAGCCTACGGGCTACTCTTATTTTGAGTTCGAGAAATCACTCACTCAACCATTAAGCCTACGGGCTACATTACTTGGAGTGCTAGTAAATTCTAACTCGGCTATTAAGCCTACGGGATACCCTTATTTTGAGTTCGAGAAATAACTCACTTAACCATTAAGCCTACGGGCTACATTACTTCGGGTGCTAGCAAATTCTAACTCGACTATTAAGCCTACGGGCTACTCTTATTTTGAGTTCAAGAAATCTCTCACTTAACCATAATGCCTACGGACTACATTACTTTGAGTTCGAGTAAACTCTCACTCGACTACTAAGCCTACGGGCTACTCTTATTTTGAGTTCGAGAAATCACTCACTTAACTATTAATCCTACGGGGTACATTACTTCGATTTCGAGCAAACTCTCACTCAACTACTAAGCCTACGGGGCTACCTTTATTTTGAGTACGAGAAATCAATCACTCAACCATTAAGCCTACGGGCTACATTACTTCGAGTTCGAGCAAACTCTCACTCGACTACTAAGCCTACGGGCTACTCTTATTTTGAGTTCGAGAAATCACTCACTCAACCATTAAGCCTACGGGCTACATTACTTCGAGTTCGAGCAAACTCTCACTCGACTACTAAGCCTACGGGCTACTCTTATTTTGAGTTCGAGAAATCACTCACTCAACCATTAAGCCTACGGGCTACATTACTTCGAGTTCGAGCAAACTCTCACTCGACTACTAAGCCTACGGGCTACTCTTATTTTGAGTTCGAGAAATCACTCACTCAACCATTAAGCCTACGGGCTACATTACTTCGAGTTCGAGCAAACTCTCACTCGACTATTAAGCCTACGGGCTACTCTTATTTTGAGTTCGAGAAATCACTCACTCAACCATTAAGCCTACGGGCTACATTACTTCGAGTTCGAGCAAACTCTCACTCGACTATTAAGCCTACGGGCTACTCTTATTTTGAGTTCGAGAAATCACTCACTCAACCATTAAGCCTACGGGCTACATTACTTCGAGTTCGAGCAAACTCTCACTCGACTACTAAGCCTACGGGCTACTCTTATTTTGAGTTCGAGAAATCACTCACTCAACCATTAAGCCTACGGGCTACATTACTTCGAGTTCGAGCAAACTCTCACTCGACTATTAAGCCTACGGGCTACTCTTATTTTGAGTTCGAGAAATCACTCACTCAACCATTAAGCCTACGGGCTACATTACTTCGAGTTCGAGCAAACTCTCACTCGACTACTAAGCCTACGGGCTACTCTTATTTTGAGTTCGAGAAATCACTCACTCAACCATTAAGCCTACGGGCTACATTACTTCGAGTTCGAGCAAACTCTCACTCGACTACTAAGCCTACGGGCTACTCTTATTTTGAGTTCGAGAAATCACTCACTCAACCATTAAGCCTACGGGCTACATTACTTCGAGTTCGAGCAAACTCTCACTCGACTATTAAGCCTACGGGCTACTCTTATTTTGAGTTCGAGAAATCACTCACTCAACCATTAAGCCTACGGGCTACATTACTTCGAGTTCGAGCAAACTCTCACTCGACTATTAAGCCTACGGGCTACTCTTATTTTGAGTTCGAGAAATCACTCACTCAACCATTAAGCCTACGGGCTACATTACTTCGAGTTCGAGCAAACTCTCACCCGACTACTAAGCCTACGGGCTACTCTTATTTTGAGTTCGAGAAATTACTCACTCAACCATTAAGCCTATAGGGTACATTACTTCGAGTTCGAGCAAACTCTCACTTAACTACTAAGCCTACGGGCTACTCTTATTTTTAGATCGAGAAAGCACTCACTCAACCATTAAGCCTACGGGCTACATTACTTCGAGTTCGAGCAAACTCTCACTCGACTATTAAGCCTACGGGTTACTCTTATTTTGAGTTTGAGAAATTACTCACTCAACCATTAAGCCTACCGGCTACATTACTTCGAGTTCGAGCAAACTCTCACTCGACTATTAAGACTACGGGCTACTCTAATTTTTAGTTCGAGAAATCACTCACTCAACCATTAAGCCTACGGGCTACATTACTTGGAGTGCTAGTAAATTTTAACTCGTCTATTAAGCCTACGGGATACCCTTATTTTGAGTTCGAGAAATAACTCACTTAACCATTAAGCCTACGGGCTACATTACTTCGGGTGCTAGCAAATTCTAACTCGACTATTAAGCCTACGGGCTACTCTTATTTTGAGTTCGAGAAATCTCTTACTTAACCATAATGCCTACGGACTACATTACTTTGAGTTCGAGTAAACTCTCACCCGACTACTAAGCCTACGGGCTACTCTTATTTTGAGTTCGAGAAATATCTCAATCAACCATTAAGCCTACGGGGTACATTACTTCGAGTTCGAGCAAAATCTCACTCAACTACTAAGCCTACGGGCTCCTCTTATTTTGAGTTCAAGAAATCACTCACTCAACTATTAAGCCTACAAGCTACATTACTTCGAGTTCGAGCAAATTCTCACTAAACTACTAAGCCTACGGGCTACTCTTATTTTTAGTTCGAGAAATCACTCACTCAACCATTAAGCCTACGGGCTACATTACTTCGAGTTAGAGCAAATTCTCACTAAACTACTAAGCCTACGGGCTACTCTTATTTTTAGTTCGAGAAATCACTCACTCAACCATTAAGCCTACGGGCTACATTACTTCGAGTGATAGTAAATTCTTACTCGACTATTAAGCCTACGGGATACGCTTATTTGGAGTTCGAGAAATCTCTCACTCAACCATTAAGCCTACGGGCTACATTACTTTGAGTTTGAACAAACACTCACTCGGCTACTAAGCCTACGGGCTACTCTTATTTTGAGTTCGAGAAATCACTCCCTCAACCATTAAGCCTACGGGCTACATTATTTCGAGTTCGAGCAAACTCTCACACAACTACTAAGCCTACGGGCTACTCTTATTTTGAGTTTGCGAAATCACTCACTCAACTAATAAGCCTACGGGCTACATTACTTCGAGTTCGAGCAAATTCTCACTAAACTACTAAGCCTACGGGCTACTCTTATTTTTAGTTCGAGAAATCACTCACTCAACCATTAAGTCTACGTGCTTCATTACTTGGAGTGCTAGTAAATTCTAACTCGACTATTAAGCCTACATGATACTCTTATTTTGAGTTCTATAAATCACTCACTCAACCATTAAGACTACGGGCTACATTACTTCGGGTGCTAGCAAATTCTAACTCGACTATTAAGCCTACGGGCTACTCTTATTTTGAGTTCGAGAAATCTCTCACTCAACCATAATGCCTACGGACTACACTACTTTGAGTTCGTGTAAACTCTCACTCGACTACTAAGCCTACAAGCTACTCTTATTTTGAATTCGAGAAACCACTCACTTAACTATTAAGCCTACGGGGTACATTACTTCGAGTTCGAGCAAACTCTCACTCAACTACTAAGCCTACGGTCTACCCTTATTTTGAGTTCGAGAAATCACTCACTCAACTATTAAGCCTACGGGCTACATTACTTCGAGTTCGAGCAAACACTCACTTGACTATTAAGCGTACGGGCTACTCTTATTTTGAGTTCGAGAAATCACCCACTCAACCATTAAGCCTACGGGCTACGTTACTTCGAGTTCAAGCAAACTCTCACCCGACTACTAAGCCTACGGGCTACTCTTATTTTGAGTTCGAGAAATTACTCACTCAACCATTAAGCATTCGGGGTACATTACTTCGAGTTCGAGCAAACTCTCACTCGACTATTAAGACTACGGGCTACTCTAATTTTTAGTTCGAGAAATCACTCACTCAACCATTAAGCCTACGGGCTACATTACTTGGAGTGCTAGTAAATTCTAACTCGGCTATTAAGCCTACGGGATACCCTTATTTTGAGTTCGAGAAATAACTCACTTAACCATTAAGCCTACGGGCTACATTACTTCGGGTGCTAGCAAATTCTAACTCGACTATTAAGCCTACGGGCTACTCTTATTTTGAGTTCGAGAAATCTCTCACTTAACCATAATGCCTACGGACTACATTACTTTGAGTTCGAGTAAACTCTCACTCGACAACTAAGCCTACGGGCTACTCTTATTTTGAGTTCGAGAAATCACTCACTTAACCATTAAGCCTACGGGCTACATTACTTCGAGTTCGAGCAAACACTCACTCGACTATTAAGCGTACGGGCTACTCTTATTTTGAGTTCGAGAAATCACTCACTCAACCATTAAGCCTACGGGCTACATTACTTCGAGTTCGAGCAAACTCTCACTCGACTACTAAGCCTACGGGCTACTCTTATTTTGAGTTCGAGAAATCACTCACTCAACCATTAAGCCTACGGGCTACATTACTTCGAGTTCGAGCAAACTCTCACTCGACTACTAAGCCTACGGGCTACTCTTATTTTGAGTTCGAGAAATCACTCACTCAACCATTAAGCCTACGGGCTACATTACTTCGAGTTCGAGCAAACTCTCACTCGACTACTAAGCCTACGGGCTACTCTTATTTTGAGTTCGAGAAATCACTCACTCAACCATTAAGCCTACGGGCTACATTACTTCGAGTTCGAGCAAACTCTCACTCGACTACTAAGCCTACGGGCTACTCTTATTTTGAGTTCGAGAAATCACTCACTCAACCATTAAGCCTACGGGCTACATTACTTCGAGTTCGAGCAAACTCTCACTCGACTACTAAGCCTACGGGCTACTCTTATTTTGAGTTCGAGAAATCACTCACTCAACCATTAAGCCTACGGGCTACATTACTTCGAGTTCGAGCAAACTCTCACTCGACTACTAAGCCTACGGGCTACTCTTATTTTGAGTTCGAGAAATCACTCACTCAACCATTAAGCCTACGGGCTACATTACTTCGAGTTCGAGCAAACTCTCACTCGACTACTAAGCCTACGGGCTACTCTTATTTTGAGTTCGAGAAATCACTCACTCAACCATTAAGCCTACGGGCTACATTACTTCGAGTTCGAGCAAACTCTCACTCGACTACTAAGCCTACGGGCTACTCTTATTTTGAGTTCGAGAAATCACTCACTCAACCATTAAGCCTACGGGCTACATTACTTCGAGTTCGAGCAAACTCTCACTCGACTATTAAGCCTACGGGCTACTCTTATTTTGAGTTCGAGAAATCACTCACTCAACCATTAAGCCTACGGGCTACATTACTTCGAGTTCGAGCAAACTCTCACTCGACTACTAAGCCTACGGGCTACTCTTATTTTGAGTTCGAGAAATCACTCACTCAACCATTAAGCCTACGGGCTACATTACTTCGAGTTCGAGCAAACTCTCACTCGACTATTAAGCCTACGGGCTACTCTTATTTTGAGTTCGAGAAATCACTCACTCAACCATTAAACCTACGGGCTACATTACTTCGAGTTCGAGCAAACACTCACTTGACTATTAAGCGTACGGGCTACTCTTATTTTGAGTTCGAGAAATCACTCACTCAACCATTAAGCCTACGGGCTACATTACTTCGAGTTCGAGCAAACACTCACTTGACTATTAAGCGTACGGGCTACTCTTATTTTGAGTTCGAGAAATCACTCACTCAACCATTAAGCCTACGGGCTACATTACTTCGAGTTCGAGCAAACACTCACTTGACTATTAAGCGTACGGGCTACTCTTATTTTGAGTTCGAGAAATCACTCACTCAACCATTAAGCCTACGGGCTACATTACTTCGAGTTCGAGCAAACACTCACTTGACTATTAAGCGTACGGGCTACTCTTATTTTGAGTTCGAGAAATCACTCACTCAACCATTAAGCCTACGGGCTACATTACTTCGAGTTCGAGCAAACACTCACTTGACTATTAAGCGTATGGGCTACTCGTATTTTGAGTTCAAGAAATCACTCACTCAACCATTAAGCCTACGGGCTACATTACTTCGAGTTCGAGCAAACTCTCACCCGACTACTAAGCCTACAGGCTACTCTTATTTTGAGTTGGAGAAATTACTCACTCAACCGTTAAGCCTACGGGGTACATTACTTCGAGTTCGAGCAAACTCTCACTTAACTAATAAGCCTACAGGCTACTCTTATTTTGAGATCGAGAAATCACTCACTCAACCATAATGCCTATGGACTACATTATTTTGAGTTCGAGTAAACTCTCACTCGAATACTAAGCCCACGGGCTACTCTCATTTTGGGTTCGAGAAATCACTCACTCAACCATTAAGCCTACGGGCTACATTACTTCGAGTTCGAGCAAACTCTCACTCGACTACTAAGCCTACGGGCTACTCTTATTTTGAGTTCGAGAAATCACTCACTCAACCATTAAGCCTACGGGCTACATTACTTCGAGTTCGAGCAAACTCTCACCCGACTACTAAGCCTACGGGCTACTCTTATTTTGAGTTGGAGAAATTACTCACTCAACCATTAAGCCTACGGGGTACATTACTTCGTGTTCGAGAAATCACTCACTCACTCACTCACCATTAAGCTACTCTTATTTTGAGATCGAGAAATCACTCACTCAACCATAATGCCTACGGACTACATTATTTTGAGTTCGAGTAAACTCTCACTCGACTACTAAGCCTACGGGTTACTCTTATATTGAGTTCGAGAAATCACTCACTTAACTATTAAGCCTACGGGGTACATTACTTCGAGTTCGATCAAACTCTCACTCAACTACTAAGCCTACGGGCTACTCTTATTTTGAGTTCGAGAAATCACTCACTCAACCATTAAGCCTACGGGCTACATTACTTCGAGTTCGAGCAAACTCTCACCTGACTACTAAGCCTACGGGCTACTCTTATTTTGAGTTCGAGAAATTACTAACTCAACCATTAAGCCTACGGGGTACATTACTTCGCGTTCGAGCAAACACTCACTTAACTACTAAGCCTACGGGCTACTCTTATTTTGAGATCGAGAAATCACTCACTCAACCATAATGCCTACGGACTACATTATTTTGAGTTCGAGTAAACTCTCACTCGACTACTAAGCCTACGAGCTACTCTTATTTGAGTTCGAGAAATCACTCACTTAACTATTAAGCCTACGGGCTACATTACTTAGAGTTGGAGCAAACTTTCACTCGATTATTAAGCCTACGGGCTACTCATATTTTGAGTTCGAGAAATCACTCACTCAACCATTAAGCCTACGGGCTACATTACTTCGAGTTCGAGCAAACTCTCACTCGACTACTAAGCCTACGGGCTACTCTTAATTTGAGTTCGAGAAATCAGTAACTCATCCATTAAGCCGACGGGCTACATTACTTCGAGTTCGAGCAAACTCTCACTCAACTGTTAAGCCTACGGGGTACATTACTTCGAGTTCGAGCAAACTCTCACTCAACTACTAAGCCTACGGGCTACCCTTATTTTGAGTTCGAGAAATCACTCACTCAACCATTAAGCCTACGGGCCACATTACTTCGAGTTCGAGCAAATTCTCACTCAACTACTAAACCTACGGGCTACCTTTATTTTGAGTTCGAGCAATCACTCACTCAACCATTAAGCCTACGGGCTACATTACTTCGAGTTCGAGCAAACACTCACTTGACTATTAAGCGTACGGGCTACTCTTATTTTGAGTTCGAGAACTCACTTACTCAACCATTAAGCCTACGGGCTACATTACTTCGAGTTCGAGCAAACTCTCACCCGACTACTAAGCCTACGGGCTACTATTATTTTGAGTTCGAGAAATTACTCACTCAACCATTAAGCCTACGGGGTACTTTACTTCGAGTTCGAGCAAACTNTCTCACTCAACTATTAAGCCTACGGGCTACTCTTATTTTGAGATGGAGAAATTACTCACTCAACCATTAAGCCAACGGGCTACATTACTTCGAGTTCGAGCAAACTTTCACTCAACTACTAAGCCTACGGGCTACACTTATTTTGAGTTCGAGAAATCACTCACTCAACCATTAAGTCTACGGGCTACATTACTTAGAGTTGGAGCAAACTTTCACTCGATTATTAAGCCTACGGGCTACACTTATTTTGAGTTCGAGAAATCACTCACTCAACCATTAAGCCTACGGACTACATTAATTCGAGTTCGAGCAAACTCTCACTCGACTACTAAGCCTACGGGCTACTCTTATTTTGAGTTCGAGAAATCACTCACTCAACCATTAAGCCTACGGACTACATTAATTCGAGTTCGAGCAAACTCTCACTCGACTACTAAGCCTACGGGCTACTCTTATTTTGAGTTCGAGAAATCACTCACTCAACCATTAAGCCTACGGACTACATTAATTCGAGTTCGAGCAAACTCTCACTCGACTACTAAGCCTACGGGCTACTCTTATTTTGAGTTCGAGAAATCACTCACTCAACCATTAAGCCTACGGACTACATTAATTCGAGTTCGAGCAAACTCTCACTCGACTACTAAGCCTACGGGCTACTCTTATTTTGAGTTCGAGAAATCACTCACTCAACCATTAAGCCTACGGACTACATTAATTCGAGTTCGAGCAAACTCTCACTCGACTACTAAGCCTACGGGCTACTCTTATTTTGAGTTCGAGAAATCACTCACTCAACCATTAAGCCTACGGACTACATTAATTCGAGTTCGAGCAAACTCTCACTCGACTACTAAGCCTACGGGCTACTCTTATTTTGAGTTCGAGAAATCACTCACTCAACCATTAAGCCTACGGACTACATTAATTCGAGTTCGAGCAAACTCTCACTCGACTACTAAGCCTACGGGCTACTCTTATTTTGAGTTCGAGAAATCACTCACTCAACCATTAAGCCTACGGACTACATTAATTCGAGTTCGAGCAAACTCTCACTCGACTACTAAGCCTACGGGCTACTCTTATTTTGAGTTCGAGAAATCACTCACTCAACCATTAAGCCTACGGACTACATTAATTCGAGTTCGAGCAAACTCTCACTCGACTACTAAGCCTACGGGCTACTCTTATTTTGAGTTCGAGAAATCACTCACTCAACCATTAAGCCTACGGACTACATTAATTCGAGTTCGAGCAAACTCTCACTCGACTACTAAGCCTACGGGCTACTCTTATTTTGAGTTCGAGAAATCACTCACTCAACCATTAAGTCTACGGGCTACATTACTTAGAGTTGGAGAAAACTTTCACTCGACTATTAAGCCTACGGGCTACTCTTATTTTGGGTTCGAGAAATCATTCACTCAACCATTAAGCCTACGGACTACATTAATTCGAGTTCGAGCAAACTCTCACTCGACTACTAAGCCTACGGGCTACTCTTATTTTGAGTTCGAGAAATCACTAACTCATCCATTAAGCCTACGGGCTACATTACTTCGAGTTCGAGTAAACTCTCACTCGACTACTAAGCCTACGGGCTACTCTTATTTTGAGTTCGAGAAATCACTAACTCATCCATTAAGCCTACGGGCTACATTACTTCGAGTTCGAACAAACATTCACTCGGCTACTAATCCTACGGGCTACTCTCATTTTGGGTTCGAGAAATCACTCACTCAACCATTAAGCCTACGGGCTACATTACTTCGAGTTCGAACAAACATTCACTCGGCTACTAATCCTACGGGCTACTCTCATTTTGGGTTCGAGAAATCACTCACTCAACCATTAAGCCTACGGGCTACATTACTTCGAGTTCGAACAAACATTCACTCGGCTACTAATCCTACGGGCTACTCTCATTTTGGGTTCGAGAAATCACTCACTCAACCATTAAGCCTACGGGCTACATTACTTCGAGTTCGAACAAACATTCACTCGGCTACTAATCCTACGGGCTACTCTCATTTTGGGTTCGAGAAATCACTCACTCAACCATTAAGCCTACGGGCTACATTACTTCGAGTTCGAACAAACATTCACTCGGCTACTAATCCTACGGGCTACTCTCATTTTGGGTTCGAGAAATCACTCACTCAACCATTAAGCCTACGGGCTACATTACTTCGAGTTCGAACAAACATTCACTCGGCTACTAATCCTACGGGCTACTCTCATTTTGGGTTCGAGAAATCACTCACTCAACCATTAAGCCTACGGGCTACATTACTTCGAGTTCGAACAAACATTCACTCGGCTACTAATCCTACGGGCTACTCTCATTTTGGGTTCGAGAAATCACTCACTCAACCATTAAGCCTACGGGCTACATTACTTCGAGTTCGAACAAACATTCACTCGGCTACTAATCCTACGGGCTACTCTCATTTTGGGTTCGAGAAATCACTCACTCAACCATTAAGCCTACGGGCTACATTACTTCGAGTTCGAACAAACATTCACTCGGCTACTAATCCTACGGGCTACTCTCATTTTGGGTTCGAGAAATCACTCACTCAACCATTAAGCCTACGGGCTACATTACTTCGAGTTCGAACAAACATTCACTCGGCTACTAATCCTACGGGCTACTCTCATTTTGGGTTCGAGAAATCACTCACTCAACCATTAAGCCTACGGGCTACATTACTTCGAGTTCGAACAAACATTCACTCGGCTACTAATCCTACGGGCTACTCTCATTTTGGGTTCGAGAAATCACTCACTCAACCATTAAGCCTACGGGCTACATTACTTCGAGTTCGAACAAACATTCACTCGGCTACTAATCCTACGGGCTACTCTCATTTTGGGTTCGAGAAATCACTCACTCAACCATTAAGCCTACGGGCTACATTACTTCGAGTTCGAACAAACATTCACTCGGCTACTAATCCTACGGGCTACTCTCATTTTGGGTTCGAGAAATCACTCACTCAACCATTAAGCCTACGGGCTACATTACTTCGAGTTCGAACAAACATTCACTCGGCTACTAATCCTACGGGCTACTCTCATTTTGGGTTCGAGAAATCACTCACTCAACCATTAAGCCTACGGGCTACATTACTTCGAGTTCGAACAAACATTCACTCGGCTACTAATCCTACGGGCTACTCTCATTTTGGGTTCGAGAAATCACTCACTCAACCATTAAGCCTACGGGCTACATTACTTGGAGCGCTAGTAAATTCTAACTCGGCTATTAAGACTACGGGATACTCTTATTTTGAGTTCAAGAAATCACTCACTTAACCATTAAGCCTACGGGCTACATTACTTCGGGTGCTAGAAAATTCTAACTCGACTATTAAGCCTACGGGCTACTCTTATTTTGAGTTAGAGAAATCTCTCACTCAACCATAATGCCTACGGACTACATTACTTTGAGTTCGAGTAAATTCTCACTCGACTACTAAGCCTACGGGCTACTCTTATTTTGAGTTCGAGAAATCACTCACTTAA
>AWOL01S0014895.1:0-40125 GCA_000715115.1 Nicotiana otophora | reverse complement strand
CCCCCCATGACCTGGGATGAAATACATAGCGCATATTGCGCCAAAGTCTGAGTAGACGAAGACGACCTCAATGGGCCAACCCATTGACTGACCTCGGTGCAAGCAGAATCCAGGAAAGATCTAAGCAATGATATCAGAAGAGATATCGTGGCCTCACGACCTAACCGGGAATGACATCTCCCATATGTTAGAACCACCACTGCATCTTCATCTCGCCATGAAGAGTGCCTAACTCGATTAAGAACAGGGACTCACCGAAACGAGAGAGGTATTCCCCCTTTATTATTTGCTCATAATTTTTGTGTGTCACCTACAGAGATAGTCTAATCCTTGGAGAAGCTCGGACCAAAGGTGAAGTGGCCGCAAAAGATGAGATCAGACCCAAATATCAAAACATCAGATGCCATCTGCGAGTTCCATCAAGAGCGAGGACACAAAACCGAAGATTGTATCGCACTAAGATAGGAGGTCATAAACATGCTACGATAGGGCTACCTCAAAGAATTATTGAGAGGCCGAGGAAGGACCAACTTTGCCAGAGGACGTGAATAACATCAAGGGCCATCGAAACCGCCCTCGCCGGCTCGCACCATCCATATGATCATCGGTGGTGGGGACGATACTTCCATCAACAATGTGAAGTTCACCACAACCCACAAGCTCAAATGGTCGATCACCAACGAATGGTATGATGAACTCGAAGAAAGTATCATCTTCGATAAGTCATATACACATGGTTTGGCTTTCCCTCAGTATGATGCTCTTGTTATCACTTTACGAATTTTAGATACCGACGTAAGACGGATTATGGTAGATGATGGGAGCGACATGTGCTTTATCCGTCCTCGCGTTCTTGCACAAATGAAACTCGAAGACAAGATAGTGTCGCGCTGCATCACACTAACAGGTTTTAACAATGCAGTTGAGCGAACATCCGGCGAGATCACACTCCCCGTCCTAGCAGGTGGCGTCACTCTGGACACCACATTCCATATCATGGACCAGGACACAACATACAATGCCATAACCATCCCCTCTAGCTTGTACCAAGTCATCGAATTTCCAACTCCATGGGGAATATTCAGTATACAAGGGGAGCAACGCACCTCCCAGGAATGCTACCTCATCGCCTTAGACTGAATGGCCACCCAACAAACAAAGGATAAAGAAAAAGAGGCATAGTAATCAACAGGGTCGATGTTGGTATGCGATGATAGCGAGGACGTTATCAGGGACCCCGATATAGTCAAAGTCGCAGGATCTATCATAGAGGACCTCAAGCCCGTTCAATTAGACAGCAACGACCACAGCAAGAAATCTTATATCGGCTGCAAACTTCAGGAACTAGGTAAGTTTCGTGAATTTTTAACTGCTAACGCGGACTCGTTTGCTTTTAGCAATGCAGATATGCCAGGTATCCCAAAGGAGATCTCCACGCACAAATTGAACGTCGATCCATTCTACCCCGGTGAGGCAGGTTAGGCGTAAGTTCAACTCCGTAATTAATGATGCAGTACGCGAAGAAGTGGAAATATTGTTGGAAAATGGCTTCGTCGGGGAGTTGAAGTACCCCCAATGGGTCGCCAACGTAGTCATGGTAAAAGAGAACGAAAAATGGTGGATGTGCGTAGATTTCACTGATCTGAACAAAGCTTGTCCCAAGGATTCATTTCCATTACCCCATATCGACCAACCCATCGACGCAATGGCCGGGCACGAGCTACTAAGCTTCTTGGATGCCTACTCGGGCTATAATCAGATCCTCAAGGAGGTAGAGGATCAGGAAAAAACCAACTTCATCACCCACCAGGGGACGTACTACTACAGGGTCATGCCCTTCGGACTGAAAAATATGGGGGCAACATATCAAAGGTTGGTGATGAAGATGTTCAAATACTAACTCGGTAAAATGATAAAAGTCTACATAGATGACATGCTGGTCAAATCCAAAAGGAAAGAAGATCAAATAGACCACTTGAGAGAATCCTTCGGTATACTCAGGCAATACGGCATGAAACTAAACCCCGAAAAATATGCATTCGGCGTGGCCTCAGGAAAATTCTTGGATTTTCTAGTGTCGCAGCGAGGTATTGAGGTCAATCCCGATCAGATCAAGGCCATCGAAGGGATACTAGAGCATTTGACCACCAAAAACCAGGTCCAGAATTTGACTGGCCGTATCGTCGCCCTTTCGAGGTTCATTTCATGATCCTTCTATAGATGACACAAATTTTTCAGCGTACTCAAAAAGGATAACGACCTCCAATGGTCCCCTGAGTGCGTCCAAGCCCTGAAGGAGTTAAAGGTGTAATTGTCATCGTCATCGTTGCTTTCAAAACCATAACCGGGACAGCCTCTTCTCGTCTATCTCACCGTGTCCGAAGTAGCTGTGAGCACGGTCCTTGTCCGGGAAAATAAAGATACGCAATCCCTCATCTGTTACATTAGCATAACACTAGTCGACGCCGAGACAACATACCCCCATATCAAAAAACTAGCTATGGCCTTGGTCGTAGCTTCACGAAAGCTTAGACCATATTTCCAATGCCACCACATATCGGTCGTCACGATTTTCCCCTTAAGAAGCATTTTGCATACACCCGAGCTATCGGGTAGGTAGGCCAAATGGGCCATCGAACTGAACGAGCACGATATTACGTATCGGCCGCGAACGGTGATAAATTCATAGGTCCTCGTAGAATTCATCGCCAACTTCAGTGCACAAATAGTGCCTGAAGTCAAAAAAGAAGTCGTCCATGCTTCTCCCCAAACACGAGACCTTTGGGACCAGTACACTGACAGCGAGTCTAACACGTTAGGATCTGGGCTGGGACTCGTACTCGAAGTTCCAACAGGCGAAGTGATTCGCCAATCCATAAGATGACCGGACAAGACTAACACCAAGGCTGAGTATGAGGCTGTAATTGCAGGACTAAAACTAGCACTCAAATATGGGGCGAAGTGGCTAAAACTGCGTTGCAATTCTCAACTCGTGGTCAACCAAGTCACATGGACTTTCCAAATCAAGGAACAAAGGTTACAAAAGTACCAGACCGGAATCTGCAAGCTTTTACTCGAGTTCGACGAATTTCAACTCGACCAAATCCCCCGAGCATAGAATACCGAGGCGAACGGCCTCACCAGATTAGCCACAGCCACCAAACATATTACAACCGGAGAAAGGAATATGGTCTATCTCCTCAACTCATCGATAGATCAAATTGAGGAAAGAACCATAAACTTGACTTGGGACTGGAGCAACCGTATTGTAACACATTTGCAAGATGGCGTACTCCCAGATGATAAAAAAGAGGCCAAGAAACTGCGAATGCAAGCAGCCAGATATAGCATCATTCATAACGACCTGTACAAGAGGACGTATGGCGTCCCTATGGCGAAATGCTTAGGCCCAAATCAGACGCAGCGCGCCCTTGAAGAAGTACACGAAGGCCACTGTAGATCTCACTCCAGCAATCGAGCTTTGGTCAGGTGCCTCATACGGGCAGGATATTACTGACCCGCCATGCAAAAGGAGGCCGCGATTTTCGTGAAAACATACGAGTAATGCTAGAAGTATGCCCCAATGATCCACCCAGCAGGAGAACACCTACACTCAGTGACTTCCCCTTGGTAGTTCATCAAATGAGGAATGGACATCGTAGGCCCCCGCACGGCAGGACGAGGAAACGTACGATTTCTTTTTGTTTTAACTGACTATTTCTCTAAATGGATAGAAGTAGGAGCATTCGCCCAAATACGCGAACAGGAAGTGATCGCCTTCACATGGAAAAATATCATATGTCATTTCGGTATCCCTAAAGTGATCAGTTGCGACAACGGACCCCAGTTTGCGGGAAAAGAGGTCGCTGAGTTTTTTGAAAATGGCACATCAAAAGAATACTCTCAACGTCATACTACCCCAAGGGCAACAGGCAAGCGAAATCCTCCAATAAGTCGATACTGAACATCATGAAGAAGAAACTCGAAGACGCCAAAGGATTGTGGCCGGAAACATTACCAGAAGTACTTTAGGTCTACCGAACAATGCCAAAGACGAGCACAGGAGAGACGCCATACTCATTAGTCTATGGGACTGATGTAGTAATACTGGTCGAGATCGGGGAGCCCAGCCTAAGATACTCCCACGAAAGAGGACCCTGGAACGATGACAGCAGAAGGCAGGAGCTCGACGAAGCCGAGGAACGAACAGATATGGCCTACGTAAGAATAGTCACCCAAAAGCAACAAGCAGAACGCTATTATAACAAAAAGGCAAAGATCAAGCCACTATGAATCGGGGACTATGTGCTTAAAGCTAAAACACAAGCAAGCAAAGACACACGGGAAGGCAAACTAGGAACAAATTGGGACGGCCCATATAAAATCACGGAAACAGCGAACAAATGGTCATTCCAACTAGAAAAGATGGAAGGAAAGCGACTACCAAACAACTGGAATATGACACACCTCAAGTACTTCAACTTTTAAAAGACAAAGCGCCCCCTAAGTCGTATTTATTTTTCCCTCACTTGAGTTTTATCCCAATTGGGTTTTCTCAAGAAGGTTTTTAACGAGGCGACGAAGGGGACACTTCAGGATTGAAGTGCATACAAAACGTCTCGTTCATTGCTCGACCTCTCAATACTTCTCCAGCTCGACAAATAAAGGGACTAGATAGACTGGGACTGGGACTAAAATGCCAACCAACGCCCGGAAAATATATACATTTATCCAAGTATATGAACAAAGCACAAATGCATGAAGTTTATTTCTAGTTTCTCCAAATATACAACCAAATCAACGTTGCCTTAAAATCATACCGCCGACAAGTGCAACACCTAATCGGCCCTCGGCCATAATCAAGCATAGGTGATATTCGACCTCATTCGAATCAACACCTTATCGGCCCTCAGCCATAATTAAGCATAGGTGATATTCGACCACGTCGGAATCAGCACCTAATCGCCCCTTGGCCATAACAAAGTATAGGTTATACTCGACCTCGTTCAAATTAACATCTAATCGGCCCTCGTACATACGATATGTTTGACCTCACTCGAATTAACATCTACTGGTCCTCGTCCATGATCAAACTTAGGTTTTGCTCCCACCTCGTTCGACCCTACTCGAGCTAAGTTATTACCACTAAGGCAACCAAGAAACAAAATCAAAAAGCATACAAACTCGAAGAAGAAAAAAGAATCAGGTATAAATAACAAAACTAGCATTTCATACTTAGAATATGTTTTTTAAAGGCTCGAAAAGACGCCCACAAACAAACACGCAGAAGTCTGCAGCAAAACCAAAAGAAGAAAAAGAAAAGCTACTAATTGGCTTGATCGCCTAGTCCATCCCCTTCTGCCCCTTCACCATTATCATCGCTATCGGGATACTCGTCCTCATACCAAGCATCTTCTTTAATCCAATCCACGCCCGGATCTTCCTCCTCATCACCGGCCTCCGGTGTAGCAGGATCATAGTCGCAAGCGAACCGAGCTTTACGTTCCTTAACACGAGCATCCTCGAAGACGTCTTCTGAAATGATTCCCGACCTCATCAGATCCCTGAATATATCCAACTGGGTCTCGGCATGAATCCACTCCTCGTATAAATCTCGAGGAACATCAGGGAAATCAGAAACACGGGAAGAGGATGGTCGAGCCAATAATTGTGCCTTCTCGGCCTCCAGAGCGGTGACTCGATCACAAAGGCCAGATGCCTATTTCTCTAGTTCTTCAATCCGTTCATCAAGTCGCTCTTCTTTGAGCCTGGTCATCTCCAAGGTATTCTCTCGCTCAGAACGAAGAACACGGATTACGATCTCCAAGGCCTTCGCCTTTCTCGTAGCCCCCGACCAAGCTGACTCCGCCTTCTTGAGATCCGCTTCCTTCTCGGTGACCTCCCTACTTAAATCTTCCGCTCTGATTTCACACTCCTCGAGGTCAGCGTGCAATGAGACCACCTGGGCTTGGAGATCGCCGCACTAGGATTCAACCCCTCTACTAACCTCCAACTCCTTCTCTTTGTCCCTTAGTTCCCCCTCAAGAACGCTGTATATTTTCATGACCTTCATCAGCTCGTCATCCTTTTCTTTCAGCTCGTCTCGGAGAGCTCAAAAATTGCCGTCCTCGCCAAACCGCCTGCAAATCTCGTGATACATACCACAGTACTCGCGGTATTTTCTCTCCATCTTCAAAAAAATAGCCTTACGCCTCTCCTCTCTTCGGGCGCATTCAATTTCCAATATCACGGACTGAAAGAAAGAGAAAAAGAAAACGAAGAGTAATAATGAAATAAATTTGAACTTGACAAACAAAATCGAGAGAGATCGAAAAGCTTACCTTAAGAGAGAGGCCGGCTATGCTCCTAGATAAGGTAGCATCGCCTCAGCTTTTCGAGGGTTTTACCCTCCACATCAGAACAGAGGGGACCAATGGAAAGGACCACGATCTCTGTGGTGAGCAACAAATCCCGATCTATGGGGATCGCAATAGTCTGTGTGGACCCCTCAAACCTTACTTCAAGTTGGGTAAATCCCTCCCCAATCATCCCCACCTCATCGGCATACACATCAGAGCCTGTCTCATAACCATCCTCGGCTACGCACTTTTGTTTTTTGTCGACAATCAAAGAAGGACCCTTGGACACTCGCGAGGTCGATGGCTCATCCCGCCGTAAATTATCATAGACTCTATCCTATGGCCCTTCAGCTTCCGCCGTGGTTTCAGGAAAAGACATACCCTCAACGGCTTAAGTCGATGGCAGAACCATGGGCGATAAGTCGGCGTCATCTTCAAGCTCTATGGTCGCCATATCATGGATGACAAAATCACCCATCACTTCATCCATCGTCCGAGCAATCCTATCACCGACATCCACCGATCTCCTCTTAAGAGGAACCAAATTCCCATCACTCGGCGATGATTTCTCTTCCTCGTCCACTAGATGAAGCAAAGGGGAAGCCAAAATCTCCGTTGACAGTATATCCGCGGGCGTAGAAGAAACCGGCACAAAAGAAGTAGTAGGTATGGCCGACGAACGAGTAGACCTGGCCGCGGCTGAAGAACGAATAGAAAAAGATGACCGAGCAGGCCTGGCCGTGGTCACAGCAGGAACAGACTTCGAAAAAACATCATTTCTCTTACGAAATACAAGAGGAGGAGCCCTCGTCCTCCTCGAAGATCCTCGAACTGAAACAGAATAATCAAAGGTTGTCATCACCAGTAATAAGCTATAGCATGCAAGCGACCATGCAGTAAAAATAGAAAACAAAAGAGAATATATATATAATAGATGAACTCACCGGCCAAGGAAGAAGCAGGCACGAACCTCTTGAGAAAGCCCGTCCACTCACCAATCCCCACAGTGTGAGGCAGAATCCGCCCAACCCAGTCGGAAATGTCCTCGACCAAAGGAGGAGGCGTAGACCTGGTTGTACAAGAAAGAGACAGAATGTTAGAGCCTATGACTGGAAATAGACAAATCAAATACCTTTCATAATAAAACAGATACTTACGAGTACGATTCCAAGTCTCACGAAAGCCGACCGCATTGTCCACCACGTCTTCGGTTCTGACGAAAAAGTAGTTGAGCTAGAACTGACGATTCGCTTTGTCGTCCATCTTCACCACCAGGAATTTACCTCCTCGGTGGCGAAGATGCAACATCGTCCCCCTATAAAATCTAGGGGCGAAGAGATGCATCAGATGGCGGAGTGTGACCTCGACTCCAGCAAATTCGGCAAATTTCGAGAGCATTCTGATAAGTTTATAAATGAATGGAGAAAGTTGGGCCGGGAAAACACTGTAATAGCGGCAAAATTCCCCCACCAATGGGATAAGGGTGAGAGTATAGCCGACCTGGAAATGATACGCATAAAACGCGCAATATCTGGGGCGGTGGATTTGCACCACATCGCTCCCTGTTGGGATCAGATCGATGTGAGTAGGAATGTTGAATTTTACCCTAAGCTCGACCATATCGGCCTCTTCCATCACTGGCTCCGAGACTTCGGGGCTTCGAGAAATCGGACCTAATTTTCTCACTACGAGGGATTATTTCCTCCACCGTAAGGAAGTTCTCTTCCTCAATAGCGACAGAGACCCTGTCATAGGATCGGTTGCCATATCGAAAACAGAGGGAATATTATCCATGTTTATTAAGGGAAGATGCTCGAGCAAGAAAGTGTTAGAAGCGGCGAGAATCACTAAATCCAGTAAGAAAGTACGCGACAATGGATGAAGAAGGAGGCAAAGGGTTTTGATAAGAACAGACACAACAATGGGGGAATAAGAAGAAGACACAGAGTTTCTGACGCAAGGGTTTCATAAAGGAAGGAATGTTACCCACACACCCCTATTTATAAAGATTCAAGCACCGAAACCAAGGAATTAATCCATCATTACTTGGCACTATAACTGACGCGGAAGATTCAATCAGAAGACACGTGCAAAACGAAGCAACATATCAGGAAATCGCATCATAATGACGACTGTCTGTATGATGTCATCCTGATTCGTAGGACATATGACCAAGAAATTACGGCTCACAAAGGGATAAGCTGCCAATTCGCCCCAATCATCACGACTCGTTCATGTCGTCCAAATGCTTCGACCACGTTACACAATATCCGCCGATCAAGCCCGCCAGAGGCCGGCCTCAATAAACGGAGGGACTAACTGTATAGGTTAAAACCTACCCTAAAATATTTAGGGTAATGCAGAATTAAGGAAAGAATCAGCCGAGGTCGGCCAGGGAACAGCGAGGTTCGTGGTAAAGATGGCAACAATGGCCAAAATCGAGCACCGTTGATAGAATAGCAATGGCTAGTTTTTGAGATAGGATATTAAAGAGATTATTCTATTGAATATTCTCTTTACATGTACTATTAGGGTTAGTTAGAGACATGTCACAAATAAATAAGGAAATAGAGAAGGAAAAAGGCATGTAATATTCACCTGATAAGAAAACTTTTTAGAAGAGGATTCTCTGGATCTCTCTCTCTCTTGTAAAAGATACAAAGACTACCTTTTTATCAAGATTCTTGTACATATTATTCCACACTTTTTCACCAGATCCGAGAATAGTTCAAACAAATCTTGAATTTATTTGTCATTCATCATTGTCAGGAGAAACATTCGTCCAATCCATCCTTTATTGGGTGAATCATTCCTCTTATTTACTTAAATATTATTTATTGTTATTTATTGCTAGTTACACCTCCATTATTGCTCATTCTTTATGAACGTTTTGTGCATATCATTGTCAACACTCAACTGGATCTGTCCCTTCTCACATACATTTTTAAGATTCGCATCTAGAGTTATTATCTTTAACTAGATTTAACTCTTATTACATAAATTTAATAGTCTAGCCGAAAGTTATACTTTTTGTCAAACAAGTTTCTTTGGATATGGATCATAAGCGTGTCGTTGATGTGAAAGGGCACTTGGCGAATGTGATTAATCTGTTAGCTAGTGCCTTCAATCTATTTCCTATTTCTTCCTTCCTTGTACCTTTTTGTGGTCAGTTTGGCTCATGCAAAAAACTTTTTGTACTGTGGATTAAGTTATCAATGGCCCACATCTCGTGGCATTGGAGGTTGACATGTGGTGGTTTGGGTTGGGGGGGGGGATTTGATTTGATGGTGTATGTGATTACAACAACAACGAACTATGCCTCGGTCCAAAATAAGTTAGGGTTGGCTATACGAATCTTTTAATTTTTCATTTAAGCTCAACTCATACATCATCATGCTAAATAAAGTAAAAGTGAAAAATAAATTTTATATATGTATATATAATGGTAATAATAATAAAATTTTAGAAGTTCTCTAATAAGTCTAAAATCTACTCCCGCTAGTAGATATCACCTATATAAATCTTTTTATTTTATTGTACTCTATCTTTAGCTAAGTTTCAACTTTGCATTGATTCCAAGGATTCGCGGTTCTTTCGAGATAATTTCCTTCCATGTGATTTTTGATCTACCTCGTCCCCTTTTAATACCCTCATTCACCATAGTTTCACACCTATGGACCAATGCATTTATAGGTCGACACTGGACTTGACCAAACCATTTAAAGTGACCTTCTCTCATTTTAACCTCAATGCGTGCTACTTACACCTTTTGACGAATGTGGTCATTTTAATCTTATCTAATTTGTGACTACATCCATCTTAGCATCTCATCTTTGCAACACTACCTTATGGATATGTAAGACTTAGAGGCCCAACATGCACAACCATATAACATTATCAGATTTATAGTTGTTTTATAGAACTTATCTTTTACTTTGGTAGGCATTATGTTATCACATATTACCCCGGAAAAGTTCATTCTCAAAAAAATAAAAAACACACCCTGGCAAAGTTGTCACTTATTAGTAAAAGAGCCTTTCCTATTTAATATCGGAAATAACATGGCAATGATCTCTTTGTCCTCGATTAGACCAATGTTCAAAAACTTTGACAGCAAAACCTTTTGCTTCCTTTGCTTTTTCCAGGAGTTCGGAACCAAAATGTATATTTTTGGACTCAAAGAACCAAAATATGTGGGAAAATAATTTGGAGACCATAATAGGTATAGCGCAGTGAAATACCGTGCTATACTTAATTATTGGGCCTACTAATAATTCTTCTGGTATTAACTAATACACCAATAATTCAACAGGGTATAACACGGTTAAATACCGCGCTATACGTAAAAGTTGGTCCCACTAATAAATCCTCTGAACTTAATTGACAGACCAATAATTCAATTGGGTATAGCGCGCATATTTAAGGCGCTATACATCAATTTTTTCCTTATTTAAAGAGTTTCAGGAGGATTTTGTAAAAACCCATTCAGAATCCTTAAAGTCTTCTGAAATATTTGTTCGTTAAATATTTGTTCATTAAGTTATTTTGCATTTTGTCATAATGTCTAAAGAGCGAAGAATTATGGTTTCATTATATTGGGGGGTGAGGTTGTGGTGGAGAATAACTCAGTACACTATAGTTGTTCTCCACGGTATCATGTTAAGTTGCCACTTACAATGGAGTATGATACATTGGTATCGTTGTTATATAAAACATGAGTGTGAGCAAACGTTCGGTGAATATTAAAGTAACCGGAAGATATCTGTATTCTGTTACTCCGCAAGGGGTTGCTTGTTATGCTGAATTTAACATCGAAGACGATAAAACTCTGAGAGATATTTTGACGACTCCGGATGAACATCGTGAATATCTTGAGATAAAAATGTTGGAAATGTACGTTAAGGCTGAAGACGTTTGCAATAATGAGGTTTCGCAAAGTAGGTATATCCCTCAATCATCGGGTGGTTATTTTGGAGCAGTTTTAGCCAAACAGGTTTCGGGTGAAAGAGTTTGGCCTGATCTAAACTTATCTCTACGGGCGAATGAGGAGCGAGGAAATAATTTCTCCCCTAGTTTATATAATCCACAATCCGAGTGGTAAACTTCAATTTTTCTTTATGTTACGATGTTTATTTTTATGTAATGAATTTGTATTAACACTCTTATATTCCACAGGGGGTGTCGGCCAGATATGAATTTTACAAGTTATGAACCAACACCCAGTTGGAATATGCCTAGTTTTGGTGTGTTGGATCATGGTGGTCCATCCGGGATTCATCATCAACAGGATAATGTCCATCATGGGATATCAACACATTATGATTTGTCAGTAAAGTGATAAAGCTATATGTAAAGTTTGGATCAATTTGAGAAACTCATTATTTTATTGGTTGTGCAGTGAAAACGAGCAACTTGAAGGTCATGTCCTTAATCAATTGCCCGAAGACGACATATTTAATCGGGATCTGGCAGATGCACAGAGTCAGGAAGAGAATAGTGATTATGACAACAATGTTGATGAGTCTGGAGATGACACACCCTTTCCTGATGAGGGTGATGATGAGGAAGAAGAGAATGATGAACCTGATTTGATGAGGGAGCATGCTCCACCTCCCGTTAGACCAGGAGTGTACGAGTCCTATGTGCCATTTCATTCAAGAGAGATTCCCTACCTTGATCATTTGCCAAGTATTCCGAATGTGGATGCCCTCACAAGGGATCTTGACAAAATTCGGACAGCAATGTAGGATGAATCTAGAGAAACGGTGTTGTCAAATGGCATGCTTTTTGCTGATAAAGTGCGCCTAAGCAGGGCAGTGCGAATGTACAACATAAAAGGGTGTTGTGAGATCGTGGTTCATGAGTCATATCCGAATGTATACAAGGTTATTTGTCGTAGATGGTTTACGGGTTGTAATTGCATGCTCCATGCGAGGAAGCTGAAAACAAATATGTGGGTTGTGGGTAAATACATTGGCACCCACAATTGTGAAATGGACACATTCAGTGGGAATCATTTTAACTTGAATGTTAACTTGAATTCTCTTGTCTTGATTCCACACATTGAAGTGTCCATAAGGTACAAGATCAAAGAGTGTATAACATCTGTCCACTAGGTATATGGGTGTACCATTACCAAAGGAAAGGCATTTCTCGGGCACAAACGTGCATTAGAAATTGTTTGTGGTGACTGGGATAAGTCCTTTGCATCTCTACCCAGGTACATGGCTACATTGCAACACTTTAACCCCGTGACTGTTGTTGAATGGAAGCTTGAGTGGAGTCCGGGAATACCAGAACACATATTCAGAATTCTGGGCATTTAAACTAGCCATTGATGATTTTGTGCATTGTCGGCCGGTATTATCCATAGACGACACTCATGTCTATGGAAAGTATGATACTAAGTTGTAGATCGTCGTTGCAGTAGATGCTAATGGAAGTATATTTCCCCTAGCTATTGTTGTTTGTGCCAATGAAAGCCAAGGAACGTGGATATTATTTTTGAACCACTTGAAGGAGCACGTTGTCAGACAGTGTTCAAGTATTTGTCTAATATCTGATCGTCATGGCGGCATTTTAAGTTCTGTACAGAATTTGTGTGCATGGCAGGAACCGTATGCCTACCACTGTTACTATGTGAGGCACCTGAAGACCAACTTTTAGAGGGCTCATTCAAACAAGGACTTGCATGATTTAATGTGGATGGCTGCAACAGATCACCAAGAGTGTAAATTCAGGAGGCGAATAGAATTGATCAGGAAGGAAGACCAAGGAGCCTATACTTGGTTGATGCGACATGAGCTTGAGAAGTAGAATCTGCATGCGGATGGTGGAAGAAGATGGGGAATTCTGACTACAAATGTGTCAGAGTCTTTCAAGGGGTTATTGAAATTTGCACGTGGATTACTTGTCACTGCCATGGTGCGGATGTCATTCAAGTAGATGGCGGAGAGGTTTGTTGAAAGGTCTAGAGGTTCATCCCCATTGATGGAAAGGGGTGTTGAATTCATGCCAATACCAATGAAAAGAGTTGAGAAATACAGGAAGCGAGCACAGTGGCATTCATTTTTGCAGTATTGCAACGAGCGAAATATTTTTGAAGTTCTCACCGCTATCCATCACAACCGGGGAAATAATACACACACCGTCAATGAAGCCAAAAGGTTATGCTCCTGTGGTAAATGGTCCATCTATCACATGCCATGAATTGCTTTCAACATACAGGTTTCACAGCAACGATATATGTTGATAAAGAATATAGTGTTACTGTGTACTTAAACACCTATAGTGGATAGTTGCAGCCAGTGGGTGCTGAGTATTATTGGCCGTCGGAACCATTTAAAATGGTGTGTAACAAGGAGTATGTGCGTCAACGACACGTGTAGAAAAGAACGCGTATACGGAACCAAATTGATATTGGTGATACCGTGTATGCGCGTAAATGTGGCATATGTTCCCAAACAGGGCACGACCACCGTAAATGTCCTTCGGCTGGTTTGGGTAGCGGTGGTAATTCAACTCCCGGTGGAAGTTCATCCAATGTGCCAATTTAAATGTATATAAATGTTCAGCTTGCAAAATGTATGAAATAAAATTATGATTCCAATGGGGTTAGATCTAATTGATATTTAGCATTAATAATTCAGTACAAAACTTTAACATACACCCCAAGAAACAAAACAATAGTCATTCGTCATTATCGTCGCTGTCTAGCACGATTTCAATGTCATTGTATTCATCTTCTTCGTCAACATCGTGTACGCACCCTTCGGGATCGAGGGCATCGTAATCTAGGCCCCAATTGACACACATTTCTCGTATTTCATCTCTATCATCAATAAGATCACTTGCTTGATTTCTACAACAATATGGGACTTCAACATCCAACGTCTGTGGTAGAAACTTAGGTAGTCCCTCTTACTCGACAACTGTTGGGAAAATAGGATAATCATTGTCTATATGCAATTTTTCATTTTTGAATAAATCCCAGTACTGATCCTCCATTCCTCCCAGGTAGTTAAGATAATCCATTGCATAATGAACAGCTAGTGCCTTTTCCATATCTAGAATCTCCTTCATCAAATGCCGAATCACTTCTGGTTCATCTTTGTGTGTGTTTGTTAGGATGGTTGCAGACAATTCTTATGGCACAATAAGCCCATGCTAGTGACATAGTACTTCATAATCACATCGTTTTGAATAAAGGGGAACCCATTGTAGTTTTGCGTCCCAAATTCACATACCTTCAGGCTTTGTAGAATGTGATTCGCCGTCAATAATGTGCCCTGCAACTTTGAGATCAGCATGTATATTAATAGGCTTATTTTCCAAGGAACGCAGAACACCATACCACTTGTTATCAACCAAGTCAGTATAGCAACCTAGCATATTGTTTTCAAGGTAGGGATCGATAGTGTTAAGACGTGTTCCATGGGGATCTTTTGAACTACCTTCACCCTTTTGCATCGTTCTGAACCACTTATTAAATATTAGTTGCATTTTTTAAATTCATGTTGTAGTGTTTCTTCAAACGGTATTTGAATACAGATGTCTTGGTTCAGTTTAAAAAGTTATCTTATACCCCAAAGAATCATTATCATGCAAAACATAGCGCGCCACCAAAGGGAGTTATGTGTATTGTCTTGTCGACCTGAAAAAGCTGCCATTTTGGAAAAGCTATATTGTACCCTAACGAATCATTATCATGCAAAACATAGCGCGCCACCAAAGGGCGTTATGTGTATTATCTTGTCGACCTGAAAAGTTGTTGTTCTGAAAAAATTGTATTGCAGCCTAAAGAATCATTATCACGTGAACCATAGCGCGCCACCAAAGGGCGTTATGTGTATTGTCTTGTCGACCTGAAAAGCTGTCGTTCTGGAAAAGCTGTATTGTACCCTAAAGAATCATTATCACGTGAAACATAGTGCGCCACGAAAGGGCGTTATGTGTATTGTCTTGTCGACTTGAAAAAGCTAATGTTCGGCAAAAGGTGTCTTGTACCTTAAAGAATCATTATCACGCAAAACATAGCGTGCCACCAAAGGGCGTTATATGTATTATCTTGCCTATAAAAGCCTAGCGCATTTTAGTTATTGTTTGCGCTTAACCAAAACAAATAGAAAAACTTTCCATAAATTTTTCATTGTTCTTGCATTAAGAAATGTCTGGACGCAATGATATACCAAGGTATTATTGTGTCAAACGTGCGATTTTGAAGCCATGTTGGTCAAATAGTAATGTGGGGTGCAGACGCTCGATATGTCAACAACTTGTAAGTTATTGTTTTGGAAAACATATTTGTTAATATTTTTTATATAACATGTTAATTAAAAGGGTTGTGTTATAATCTTCATTGGTAGGACGGAAATCAATGTAGATTTGAAGAATGGTATGATGAACTCATTAACCAGAAATATTATAAATCATGTTTGCAGTATGTTTGGAATATGATCGGTGAATACGAACTCCAGATCTTTAAACTACAATAACAACTTGCGGCAGTGCAGGAGAAACTAAAAGAGGCAGAATAAGAAAAAATAGGTTGGAAGAGCAATTTAAGTGGTTGAAATACAGAATATTGGGCGATAGTGACTAAACAAACACATGGATGTGTTGAGTGTAGTATTTTATCTTTATGTTTTACGTGTGATATTTTCATTAATTGTACCAAATTTAAATTATGTTAAGTTGTCGTTTTTGTTTTTGTGTTGTAGTATTAAACTAATAAATAAACCGAGAAATAAAAACACATGCGCAAATAATGTAAAACATAAATAATGTTGCTAATATATATTGAATGTCATATGTACATATAATAAAAAATGTCAATGTGTCCCACAACTTGTATGCTTTAAAGCATTGGCTGGCCTGAGGCGCATCCCATCCTGCCCGGCTACACTATCAGGATCATCCTCATCACGTCGCCTCTTTATCGGAGGATGCATTGCAGCATGATCGTCAGTAAGGCTGGCAAGCTCGATAGAAGGGGTCGTCGGTCCAGCAGTAACCTATAGAATAATAAGATATTTTAGTATATGAAATATATATTACTAATGTATGTGTTAGCTAAAAAAAATTTAATGGTCTTACCATGGTCTCGGCGGGCTCCTCAATATAATTATATGTCTCAGGCATGTCACTATCGCTCAAAGTGACCTCCGTGACGGGTGAGGATGATGTCTTTAACAAACAAGTGCTTTAGATATTGATGACTAATCAATGAGATAAAAATAAATATAAATAATAGTACGCCTGTGAAAGATCCTCAGCATCCCTCGATGATGACCCATAACTCAGTCGGCGTCCACTATGCACATCTCGTGCCGGACGATCATCAGCAACCGTCGATGGCTCTAGGGGACCAAGAAAATACTTATCTCAATCATGTCGCGTAATGGTCGTGCCCACGATCAACAATGGAGCTGACGGGGTCACCTGCGAAGTCCCTGACATCAGCTGAAGGCTGAATGACGGCATATCATGAGGAGCATCATCTGGATCAGGGTGATCACCCAGCTGATCAACTCCAAAATCCTTAACAGGTGCCTCAACGCCCCCTTACTGGGGATCACGTCCTCGCCAACCCCCACGACCTCGTGGGACACCTCTTCCTCTCTGGGCACGCCTGCCACATCGACCAGTCAAACTGCAACCGACCGATCTCAATAATCCTATAGAAATTCGTATCATGAATGCGTCTGACTATACGGGGATGGAGTGGGTGGGCCCTAAGAAAGTCCCACATATCGTCTACCTATCTAGCGCGGAATATCTGGGCTAAACACTGTCCCTCCCATATGTACGAAGACCTATGCTTGGCATGTAGTAATAGTAGCTCTAGTGATGCAGGTCCGGGATGCACAGGCGGAACCTCCATGATGACTACTATAAATTGAACAATATTAATTAAAGTATTTTTTCTTTTTCATTGCTTAACATCTTTAATATATGTTATTTTATCATTTTATATGTTAGTTTATTATTTTATATGTTTTTTTATTACTCACCTATTTTTTATTATAATAAAATTAAATAATTAATTTTCATAACTATAAAAGATTTAATTATTAAATATTCATATAACAATACTTAGTTTGACAAATATTGTTGTTTTCTAATGTTATTTTCTTACGTTTGTTGACTAGAATTCGAGAGAGTTTGTGTCTGAACTGTCAACTTTTTTCAGATATTTTGGGGTTTAACAGATAATTAAATGACTAATTTCAATAACTACAAAGATACTACGCTAAAGGGCACTACATTTTACTATGCTAAAAGGCACTACATTACAAACACGAGCACTATATTAAAATTACGGGCACAACATACCACTACAGGGAACTAAAGTCACATATTCATATATGTACAACAATAACATCTAAATAATATTAATTATTCCTAAAATAATAATTTATCTATTTTACTAATCTTTTAGCAAATAACTAATCTAAACTGGATAAAAATAATAAATTAATTTAATCACAAAACAATCACGAAAAAACATATAAGAAAGTAAAAATTAACTAATTAACATTTTGTTTAACAACTAATACCAATTTATATACTTTACTAATATTTTTATCACACTAATAACATAATTTGGATAAAAAATAACAAATTAATTAAATCGCAAAACAACCACGAAATAACATAGACATAGTAAAAAGAACTAATAGGCAATTTTTATACATTTGTTTTAACAAAAACTTAAGTCGGAATAGCTTGATTTAAATTTTTTGAAAAGTTGAAGATTTGGTAATTTGGAGCCAAAACGAGCAACCCACTACGAGATAACGCCTTAGATACGATGTGGGACCGAGAATCTACAATTTTTGTGGGACCAGTGGGCTCTAACTGAGTTTTGTTTTGGTTAACAATGGTGGGGGACCGCTGGAAACGAGGGGGTGTGTTCTGGTTCGCGTCTGTGAGGAAGGAGACGGCACGCTTTTTTATCTAGGTATAGCCCGCATATATATCGCACTATACTATAGCGCGGTATATACGCGCGCTATACTATAGCGTGGTATATACGCGCGCTATACCTTTCCGCCCATTTAAAGTTCAAATATAGCGCGGTATTTCACCACGTTATACCTTAACGGAAATACCGCGCTATACATATTATGGTCCCTAAGTTGTTTCCCGCATATTTTGGTTCTTTGAGTCCAAAAGAACCACATTTTGGCGCCGCTCTCCTTTTTCCAGGATCGCCTGATTAGTTTGTTTTTTTTGAAACAAAAATATTTAGGGGTCGTTTTGTTTGAATACGGCTTATACCGGGATAAGTTATGCTGAAATTAGTTATGCTGTGATTAGTAATCCTGATATTATTTTTTATCCACTGTTTGGTATGTTGTATTAAAAATGACAATTGCATAATTTTTAAGAAGAAGGTATAAGTTATCCAAGCACTAATTACCCCACCCTCTACAAGGTATAAGTTATCCCAGTACTAATTATAATCTCGGAATAACTTATACCAGGTTTGCTAACCAAAAAAAGTATTAAGGTGGTATTAAATTTTTATACCAGAACTAAACCTTCTTATACCTCATACCAAATGACCTCTTAGTATATTGAATTAGTGTTATCAAAGATGTAAAGCGCAAAAAAGCTTTCAAGTATGTTGGGACTTTGAGTGTAAAGCGCAAATAAAGCATGAGCTTTAATAAAGAAAGGCACAAATTGATAAAAGAACACAAATATGTAGGTTTAGTCCAAGACTAATAGTTATAAGCATGAATCATAACTATATGGACAAAGAAATTAAAAAGAATTACGATAGAATGAAATATCAATTGTCTAATGTTGCCTCTTCAAAATTACGCTCACTGCTGGGAAAGTATGCCTTAGGACTTTGATGACGACACTGAAAGTCCCGCTGAGCGAGGCAAAGTACTCAATATGCTTTGCATCTCGTTTCAGGGCTTAAGCATGCTTTTAGCTCGTCTTTGACAATACTGATTGAATTTGATGTTATATAGATTATAGGGAAGCCAGTGACTGGGATATTTCCAAAGAAGTGTCCTACACTATTAGTCCCCGAGCATAATTTATAGTAATTGGTAGTCCATCAATTGTCTTACAACTGAAAAAGTAAGAACTTATTTTCATAAAACACACTGGGGGATAAGAATTGTATTATATTTTTGGCCTAAGATGCTCATTTACTGGTGGATATAACCCTAAAATTAATATTTGGCGGAGGGGTTTTTGGACTAATCCATAGAAACAACTGATAGTCAGGGAGCCTTCTAGTGAAGGAGGAAAACAATAAAAGGAAATAATTAAAGGCCTTCCTTCTAAGATCATCTAGGTAACACTTTCCTCGTGGTTTTTGATATTACGTGGGCCTCCCTTATTTAGATTGTTTTGTGATCAACAATCAAAATAATATTGTATACGGTCGAAATAGATTTCGGCCTTTGTACGTTTGATCGAGTTCGAATGGTAAGCAATCGAAGTAAGAGCTCGAGACGAGTTCCGAGGATAGTACATACAAGCCTCGAGCTCCAAGACCGATCGAGGAATCGGCTCGATATCATTATCAAGCCCATGACCAAATCGAACCGCAAGGCAAAGAGAAGGTTGTCGGAGATGCACCGACCGATTGACACTCACCCCGAATGTCGAGCTCGAACTCAAGGCCTAGGGCTCGATCTAATAGACATGAGTCGTTGCAACCGCACTAGGGGAGCGAATCTTGGCAAGAATCGAGGAAGAGACAATTCATCATGGGTTCTCCACTATATATTTTTTATTATAAATAAAGTAATATCCCCCTACTATAAAGCAGGGGAATCCTTGTAAGCACAGGGAGGTTAACACATTGTAAGAAAAACCTACTTCTATCTATTAAGGAACAAATCTCTTAAGCTTGTTTTACTCAACATACTCACTCTTCTAGTTCAATAATTTATATCTCATTTCTATAGCCATGAATGCAAATATTTCCACTTCTACGTACGATTTATCTCAGGCTATATTACATATCCTTAGAACTACTTATAAATTCAACTATATCCGATTTTCCAGGTAAACAGTTTGGCGCCACCGTGGGGCTAAGGATAATAGTGGTTGTTTGATATAAATCCGCAATACGCACCAGTTTACAACTCCGAATCAGCAATGGCAAACCCTCGATTCATGGCTTTACCTATCGACCACGAAGCCGGCCTTCAGGATGAAACCAACAACTTGATACCCAGGGCCGAAAGCCCACTTAACGATGTCACTAAAATCCGAGTCGAAGTACCACTAGATTAACTAACAATGCGGCCGAGTACGAGACCATGATTGCAGGTCTCGAGCTAGCTAAAAGCATGGGAGCAGAAGTCATTGAAGCCAAATGTGACTCTTTACTAGTGGTGAACCAAGTAAACAAAACTTTCAAGGTTCGAGAAGATAGGATGCAAAGGTATTTGGACAAATTACAGGTAACTCTACACCGTTTCAAAGAATGGACCCTACAACATGTGCCTCGAGAACAAAACTGTGAGGCCGACGCACTCGCAAATTTGGGATCGTCAGTCAAGAAAGATAAGATTGACTCGGGGACTGTCGTTCAACTCTCGATATCTGGGATTGGAGGTATAAGTATATTGAATATTTAAAGAACGGAAAACTCCCATCGAACCCTAAAGAATCGAGGGTTCTACGAACTAAGGCTGCTCGATTCACGCTGGTTGAAGATGGAATATTATAAAGAAGTACGTTTGACGGACCACTGGCGGTATGTTTGGGACCAGGAGACACCGATTATGTTTTACGAGAGGTTCATGAAGGCACTTGTGGAAACCACTGTGGTACCGAACCATTAATTCTCAAAATCATCAGAGTAGGGTACTACTCGGATAGCATGGAGAAGGACACTAAGGAGTTCGTTTGAAAATGTGATAAATGTCAAAGGTTTGTACCGATGATCCACCAACCCGGAGAGCAGCTTCATTCGGTCATTTCTCCATGGCCATTCATGAAATGGGGAATGGATATCGCCATCCCTCTACCATCGGCCCCAGGTAAAGCTAAATTCATTCTGTTTATGACTGACTATTTCTCTAAATGGGTTGAAGCACAGGCGTTCGAAAAGGTGAAAGAAAAAGAGGTTATAGATTTCATCTGGGACCACATCGTGTGTCGATTTGGGATACCAGCAGAAATAACATGAGACAATGGTAGACAGTTTATCGGCGGTAGAGTGACGAAATTACTCGAAGACCATAAAGTAAAAAGAATACAGTCTACACCATATCATCTTAGCAGGAACGGATAGGCCGAATCAACGAACAAGATTATCATCCAAAACATAAAGAAAAGATTGAACGAAGCTAAAGGAAAGTAGAGAGAAATTTTGCCCGAAGTCCTTTGGGCATATTGGACAACATCTAAATCCAGTACAAGAGCAACCCCATTTTCCCTAGTGTATGGATCCGAAGCTCTAATTCTGGTCGAGGTCGGGGAACCAAGCACAAGGTTCCGACATACATCAAAAGAATTGAACTATGAGGCAATGAATACTAGCCTCGAATTATTAGATGAAAAATGAGAGGCGGCACTGGTTCGAGTGGTTGCACAAAAATAATGAATCGAAAGGTACTACAACAAAAGAACCAACCTCTGCCATTTCAAGGCCGGGGATTTGGTCCTAAGGAAGGTCACCGTTAACACTCGATATCCTAATGAAGGGAAGCTCGACCCAAATTGGGAAGGACCCTATCAAGTCCTCGATATAGTCGGGAAAGGGTCTTATACACTTGGAGCAATGGATGGAAAACCGTTACCAAACAATTGGAACATATCGCTTCTCAAATGATATTACTGTTAAGTTATGATTTTCTCCTCCATCGTCTACATACGTACATTCGACACTAACCCATTGCAGGAATTTTGACGAAAAAAATCAAGATCTCTAGTTTCAAAGCACGCATTGTACTCTTTTTCCCTCAAGTCTGGCTTTTATCCCAAATGGGTTTTTCCGACAAGGTTTTTAACGAGACAACAACTATGTGCTACCCGAGGACAAATCAATAGTATCCGAAGCTCCTTCATAATCAACCTCGAATACTGGGGGGCTACCAAGCGAATAAATCAAGTTCGGCAGAAGAAAGTTGTTCCATATCAAATTCATGACAAACAGGGTCTCGATAGAGAAAAGTGTAAGGGCCAAATGGTCAAAATGAACTATGCCCACGTAGTTTCGCTCGGACACTGGCACAAGATACAAACACATGTGTAATGACTTGTAAAGGAGAACTTCTTTTTCAGATATCTCACACTTTGAAAATATTTTCCTGCTTCGTGATTCAAACAGGCTTAAAGGGCAACCACCATCAAAGGGATTTTTGCTAGCAATCATAAAAGGCCTACGGGCTAAGATATTCTGAGTTTGAGTTCGAAACAATCACTCACTCGGTCGTAAAAGGCCTACGGGCTAAGATATTCTGAGTTCGAGTTCGAAACAATCACTCACTCAAATTAAATCCTAAAGGCTATCTGAGTTCGAGTTCGAAACAATCACTCACTCGGTCATAAAAGGCCTACGGGCTAAGATATTCTGAGTTCGAGTTTGAAACAATCACTCACTCAAATTAAAGCCTAAAGGCTATCTTACTTCGAATTCGAGCAATCACTCACTCAGTTATCAAAATCTAAGGGTTATTTTTACTTCGAGTCCGAGCAATCACTCACTCGGTCATAAAAAACCTGCGGGCTAAGATATTCTGAGTTCGAGTTCAAAAACAATCACTCGCTCAATTATTAAAAGCTTGAGGGCTATCTTACTTCGAGTCCGAGCAATCACTCACTCGATCGTAAAACTACGGGCAAATATACTTTGAGTTCGAGTTCGAAACAATCACTCACTCAATTATCAAAGCCTAAAGGCTATCTAGCTTCGAGTTCAAATGTTCACTCGACAACTAAACCTGTGGGCTACTTTTATTGTTTGAGTTAGGGAAAGCGCCCACTCGACCACTAAGCCTGTGGGCTACTTTTATTTCGAGCTCGAGTGAACACTCACTCGGCCATAAAGGCTACGAAGGCCGAATTCGATGAAATCACCTAAATCCTCATAAAAACATCCGCAAGGCATGAATGAAATCTTCACGAAGCAAGGCAGTAAAAGAAAAGATATTTGTATAGATATACAAGGGTGGTTTACATAAATGAATACGACATAGAAGAAGCTAAGGGCTAAGCTTCTGGGTTATCATCGGGAGCGATCTCTTCTCCACCGGGCTCCCTCCCCCTCCCTAATCTTCGGACCCGCTCTTGCTACCTTCATCATCATCATCATCATCATAGCCATTAGAATCCAAGGCTTCAGCTTCAAGCTCTTTAGCCCTTTTTATCTATTCAGCAAGGTCGAAACCTCGCGCGTGTATCTCTTTGAGGGTCTCCCTCCAAGACCGACACTTAGAAAGTTCGGCAACCCAATGTGCTCGAGTGTCGGTAGTATCCGCTGCCTCTCTTGCCTCCATTTGAGCAGCCTCGGCATCAGCCCGATACACGGCAATGGACTTGTCCGCCATGACTTTCGACGACTCAACCTCTGCCTTGGCCTCAGCAAGCCGTGTTTCAAGCTCCTCGATCATTTTGGCCTGAGCCGAACCCTTTTGCTTGACGCTTCGAAGCTGAACATCGGCCGATAATAATTTGGCCAAGATGGTTTCTTTTTCTGCAGCCAGACGGTCGATAGTCTCCTTCCACCGGTTACATTCGGCCTTGATTTGTTCGACTTCTTTCTGAAGCAACCCGATCTTTTCAACCTTTTATTGCAGCTGAGATAACGAAGGGTTAGCTTCCACAGTTGGGTCAAACCCATACTCTTACAGAACGAGGCTCACATGTTTATCTAGTTCAGCCTCTTCTTCACGATCCTTAGCCAAATCTGCTTGGAGGTCCTTTATAGCCTCGTTCTTTTGGCTGCAAAGAAGCCGCAGAGCATCTCTCTCCCCCGAGACCTTATGAAGCTCGACCTTACACTGGCTGAGGTCGACTCGAAACCTGCTAATGGCCTGCACAGTAGGTAAAAAACTCAAGTCAAGTTTAGAAAAGAACAAAGAAACCAAGCACAGTAAAATTATTACCCGAGAAATGAAACATTGGGCCTCTTCTAGGAGAAGAGAAGTGTCACTGATGTCGGAGGCATCATCGACTCCAATAAAGAAATCCCGAAAAGGGTCCCCTACACNTTGTTCCATATCAAATTCATGACAAACAGGGTCTCGATAGAGAAAAGTGTAAGGGCCAAATGGTCAAAATGAACTATGCCCACGTAGTTTCGCTCGGACACTGGCACAAGATACAAACACATGTGTAATGACTTGTAAAGGAGAACTTCTTTTTCAGATATCTCACACTTTGAAAATATTTTCCTGCTTCGTGATTCAAACAGGCTTAAAGGGCAACCACCATCAAAGGGATTTTTGCTAGCAATCATAAAAGGCCTACGGGCTAAGATATTCTGAGTTTGNCAATTCTCGAGCTTCCTTTAACGCCTCCTCAGAAAAGGTCGGAAGAGAAGGCAAATGACCCACTGTCATAGTCCCAAGTGAATCGCTCAGGATGCTCTGATCGAGGCTCGGGGTACCGAAACCGACCCCGACCGGTATAGACGTCATCGGCTCAGAAGGTCCGGCNTTGAGTTCGAAACAATCACTCACTCGGTCGTAAAAGGCCTACGGGCTAAGATATTCTGAGTTCGAGTTCGAAACAATCACTCACTCAAATTAAATCCTAAAGGCTATCTGAGTTCGAGTTCGAAACAATCACTCACTCGGTCATAAAAGGCCTACGGGCTAAGATATTCTGAGTTCGAGTTCAAAACAATCACTCACTCAAATTAAAGCCTAAAGGTTATCTGAGTTCGAGTTCGAAACAATCACTCACTCGGTCATAAAAGGCCTACGGGCTAAGATATTCTGAGTTCGAGTTTGAAACAATCACTCACTCAAATTAAAGCCTAAAGGCTATCTTACTTCGAATTCGAGCAATCACTCACTCAGTTATCAAAATCTAAGGGTTATTTTTACTTCGAGNGACCTCGATAGCTTTCGCAGATCGGATCACCAAAGTCGAGGCATCATCTTCTTCTTCTTCTTCTCTCAGTCGTTGGACCGAGTCCGTCGATNGTCCGAGCAATCACTCACTCGGTCATAAAAAACCTGCGGGCTAAGATATTCTGAGTTCGAGTTCGAAAACAATCACTCGCTCAATTATTAAAAGCTTGAGGGCTATCTTACTTCGAGTCCGAGCAATCACTCACTCGATCGTAAAACTACGGGCAAATATACTTTGAGTTCGAGTTCGAAACAATCACTCACTCAATTATCAAAGCCTAAAGGCTATCTAGCTTCGAGTTCAAATGTTCACTCGACAACTAAACCTGTGGGCTACTTTTATTGTTTGAGTTAGGGAAAGCGCCCACTCGACCACTAAGCCTGTGGGCTACTTTTATTTCGAGCTCGAGTNGGCTTTTCGCTTCTTATCTTTCCCCGGTTCCGGGATCGGGGACTTGGTTCCTTCTTCACCACTCAAAGGCCTCAAAACGGCATCCTTGGTTACACCTGCATGAAAGGAAACCGGTAATGAATGGAGCATAAAAACATTTCGAAGAACACNATCCTCATAAAAACATCCGCAAGGCATGAATGAAATCTTCACGAAGCAAGGCAGTAAAAGAAAAGATATTTGTATAGATATACAAGGGTGGTTTACATAAATGAATACGACATAGAAGAAGCTAAGGTCTAAGCTTCTGGGTTATCATCGGGAGCGATCTCTTCTCCACCGGGCTCCCTCCCCCTCCCTAATCTTCGGACCCGCTCTTGCTACCTTCATCATCATCATCATCATCATAGCCATTAGAATCCAAGGCTTCAGCTTCAAGCTCTTTAGCCCTTTTTATCTATTCAGCAAGGTCGAAACCTCGCGCGTGTATCTCTTTGAGGGTCTCCCTCCAAGACCGACACTTAGANAGTCGAGGCTAACTTTCGAACCCAATCCTCGAGGTCGGGTACCGCTTGTGGCATCCAAGGGGCAACTGTATATCAGAGAAAGATATCAGATAGAATCGGAGAAAGATACGAAAAGCAACGCCTTATGAAAACCACTTACGGTCGAAATTCCATTCCTCGGGGAACGGCATCTTCTCTTCCAAAATGAGGTCACGGGTCCTCACCCGAATATAACGGCCCATCCAACCTCGATCCTTGTCTTCGTCGATGGTTGACATCAAAGCTTTCGATGCCCGACGATGAAGCCTGATTAGTACTCGAAAGATTTGAGGTCGATACAATCGTATGAGGTGATTTATGGTAAAATCCAGCCCTCCGGCTTTGTTGGAGAAGAAGCGAAGTAAGGTTACTATATGCCATAGAGAAGGATGAATTTGACCGAGGGTGACCTGATATCTTTTGCAAAAATCAATGATCACTGGGTCGGCGGGACCCAATGTGAAGGGGTAAGTATAAATACTTAAAAAACCCTCCACATGAGTGATGACGCTCTCTTCGGGAGAGGGAATTTATAACACAACCTCGGAACCCCAGTTGCAGTTTTTCCTCACAGCCTCGAGATGGCCCTCTGTTATCGAGCACATGTAAATCGACACATGCTCACATCGACCCGGAACAGATGAAGGATTTTCAACCTTAAAATCGGTCTTCAGAGTACACGGGCCAGGAATGTACTCATGGGGAGGTAGCTCCACCGGCGCCTTGTCGCCAGACGGCCGTGAAGAGGAAGCTTTCTCCTTCTGAGATACGGTTTTTGAAGTTTTTGCCATTGATGTAAGAGAAAGAAAAGTGAAGGAAGATGAAAGGTTGATGGCGCCAAACGCTGATGAAGGTGGCTCTACAAGCGGCGAAATAGAGGTAGAAAGAGTAAGAAAATTTGGGAGATTGAAGATGTAAAAGTGATAAATGATAAATGGAAGGACTATTTATAGGCTTACACCGTGGCGTTTCAGTATCAGCGGTGGCCGACTACCGTCTGACGTGCATTAAAAAACTTGAAAGACTAAATCGACGGGATAACTATCACATACGTCATGATCGCGCCCAGTGAAAACGTCAGCTTATAATCCGATCGAGCCGTCGAAAATCATATCGCTTCTCACCACATTCTTCCTGAGAAACGAGGGGACTATCTGTATACGGTCGAAATAGATTTCGACCTCTGTATGTTTGATCGAGTTCAAATTGTAAGCGATCAAAGTGAGAGCTCAAGACGAGTTCCGAGGATAGTACATACAAGCTTCGAGCTCCAAGACCGATCGAAGAATCGGCTCGATATCTTTATCAAGCACATGACCAAATCGAACCGCAAGGCAAAGAGAAGGTTGTCGGAGATGCACCGACCGATTGACACTCACCCCGAATGTCGAACTCGAACTCAAGGCCGAGGGCTCGATCCAATACCGAGCTTGAGCCAGTATCGAGCTCGCAGACAGGAGCCATTGCAACCGCACTAGGGGAGAGAATCTTGGCAGGAATCGAGGAAGAGACAATTCATCATGGGTTCTCCACTATATATTTTTTATTATAAATAAAGTAACATCCCCCTACTATAAAGCGGGGGAATCCTTGTAAGCACAGGGAGGTTGACACATTGTAAGAAAAAACTACTTCTATCTATTGAGGAATAAATCTCTTAAGCTTGTTTTACTCAACATACTCACTCTTCTAGTTCAATAATTTATATCTCATTTCTATAACCAAGAATCCAAATATTTCCACTTCTACAAACGATTTATGTCAGGCTATATCACATATCCTTAGAACTACTTATAAATTCAACTATATCCGATTTTCCGGGTAAATAAATATATTCCAAAGCTATCCATTTGTGACATTAGTTGTTGAATGTAGTTTTGTAACTCAGACCAGTGAATTTCTCTGCATAAGTTGCACCGTTCCGAGGCAGCGGTTCCTTCATTTCCATTATTGTTTGAGAAGTTTATGTTCGTCATCGTATATTTGAGTCAAGGTTGGATGTTAAGCTGGCAAAGTTACTCGGTACCTGTACTGATGGGAGGTAGCAAATACTTGGTGACATAGTTGAGGTGTACACAAGTTAACCCGGACACCACTGTCATAAGAAAATAGTAGTATATAGATATTTCCATGCTTAAATAGTAAATTTGGCGAGAAATATCAAAAGCGAATCTAGAAGCATTTCTTTGGTACAATTTAAATGTTCTAAATTTGATACTACAGAATACAGATCATGTTTTTGCTGGCATACGTATATGTTGAGAAACTTTTGATTTCTAAATCATTAGAAGCAAATATTGGGGAGAACAAAAAGTTATGGTACCATAAAACACTTGTATTTGGTACGCCTTCCTATAAAAAAAAATTCCCTAGATAAAAAAACATATATTTGGTACAACCTCTAAATTTTATTTTTTCTAGAAAAAGAAATAACAAATCTCTAAGCTAAGTTGCTCCGACATGGCAGTTTAGGTATCGCATCGGTGTCGACATGACACTTGTATGGGTGTAGATATGGGATCCGTAGAGGATCTGGTCAAACAATTTTGGGTACTTTGACCACGATAGACTGAAAAATTCGAGATGAGATACAATTTGATTCCCGAAATCAAAACTAAAATTAGGGTAAATTTGAAGAAAATAGCATAGCTTATCTAGGAAATAAATCTTTTACTTATTTACAACTTGAGGAAAAAAGAAATCTACACTTTACAAACTATACCTAAGTATTCCACAAATTTTCTCATAATTTAGATATATTTTTATATTTTTGAATTATTTTTAGCCGGATACGTGCATCCGTATTCGTACTAGGATTTGTCTCCCCGAATCTTAGAATTTACATCTCGAAGAATCCAACCTCTAAGATCTGCACTCATGTCGGACACCCGCACCCGTGTCCGAACAACTTAGTCTATAAGTTCACCAACTATGTGTTTTGGTCGAATTGTTAGGGCTATGGTGAGTTTCTCCCCTCTTTTTTCTTTGGATTGAGTTGGTAGAGTAGATAATTGAACTTTCCTTCTTTTTTTCGTTTTTCACAATTTCTTATTTCCAATGCTGCTTAAAAATATAGAAAAATCTAGAATTTTATCCAGCTATACTGGAACACAACAACCTTTTCAAAAAAAATACTGAAACACGACAATATCTTTCTTTAAAGGAATGCTTGTGTTAAAAGAAACTTAGGATTACAAGATTACAAGGGAAATTCTTAAATGTATAAAAATTTATAATTTGAAGTTTGTTTAGTTTTAAAAAAAAAAGTCAAAATAAGGTATGATAGCCGAAGGGAGATCTTAAGCGAGGTCTCTGAACTATTTCTGGACTTATTTTTTAGGACAAGTCCTATATGTATCTTTGACGTTATTTGCTATTCTATACCATTAATCAATTTTCTCAAACAGTAGTTATGATGTTTCTTCTTATATTTGCGAGAATTGTTATTGAATTGTGTGTATCTTATACTTTTGCAGGAAATCTGCAAGGAAGTCTTCGGCAAACATCTAGAGGTTCCATTTTTGGTTGGGACTGGAGCGATGGCTGCAATCAAGGACTTCAAGTTTTATCATGATATTGGAATATAAATTGGATATCTCATTCTCAACAGTATTTATGTTGTTAATCTATACATACACAAGTGTTCTATTGTTAGAATGGGATTCTAGAGGAGGTAGGTCAAAGAGCAGCGTATGGTAGTTTTCCTTCTACTTTGTTGTACAAGAGAAGTGAGGCAAGAAGCCAGTTCAGAAAAGCCTCACCCTTTTTCATTTTATTCGTTTAAAGTAGAAGACTTGAATTCAACCTTGACACTTATTTTCAAGTTGTGCAAGTTTCTTTCCTTTAGATGTTAAGTTTAAACTGATAATTAATTTTAATATCACCGACGATTGTGGTATGAATAAATTGGATGCTTTTGTTTGGTCTGCGTAAAGAGGGAATTACTTTGGAGAGAGGAATAGGGATTTGAGAAAGGATATGACAAACTGAAAATTAGGCATAAGAAGTACTGCCTATTACTGTAGAAACTTAGCCATAAATTCAGGCTTCTTTCTGTTTATCGTCCTATCCTTCTCCCCTCAGGTCGCTTTCTTCTTTCTTTTTTTGGTAGATGCAAAAGTTCCCATGTCGTACTCCTTCCTTCATGAAACCTCGGGGTTCCTTCCTTGTGGGAAGATAAACAAATAACTATTTAAACTAAGTTCCAGATAATTCCGAAAGATAAGCAAATACACTTGTTTTATTTCAATAAGCTTGTATCGGGCTCGCATTTCCACACTAGTCTCTAAACTTCGTCTTACCAAACGGGCAGAAGACAATTAGCTGAAGTGGTAGCAGTTCATGAAAATCAACCTTCTTCCCCTTCCATCTCTGGACTCGTTCTTCTCCAAAGACTGATAAGAATCTTCAAAGCATGTATGGAAATCCACAAGAAGAGGACAACGAATATAGTAGAATAGAGCAAGGTAAAACCAGTACATGGGTTGGTCATTGCCCTTTCTCACCCCCTAACTCTCCAATCATTCACCAACAATAATCTTAAGCATGTAGTAGGTTCAACGTTTTAGAACATTGGCGGAAAGCATCATCAGATGTTTGCCAATGATTATTTGCTGAATAGTGTATATCTAACGTCTACTTTGTTGGATAAAAGCTAAATCTAATGCCCCAGGCTGTAAGGAACTCGCGAAAGATACACCCAATCACTCAAACGAATGCAAAATTGTTGCTGGAAAAACTTCAAAGTATTTTTCTTTTTTAGTTGTCGTTAGCAAATTTGATTCCCTTCTCAATGGAGGATTTCAGCTCTGGTTTAAGTGCTTCAAGTCCTTGTTTCTCGAAGTCTGAAAGTGGGCCCAATCCTAGCACTTCCTCCACACCATTTTTCCCAAGTCTCACCTGAAAAGAGTAAATATAAGAGCCAATTATTAACTACATTGGAGTTTCAGTCCCAAATTATTAGAATACTCTTTGGAGTTTATTATGGTCTATAATGCATGGAAATCATGTGAAAAACAGAGTCCAGCAGTTAGAGGCATTATTTGCCAAAGAACGTGTTACAATGAAATCCTCATTGGTCTTACTGCATAAACGTCAAAGTAATAACTTTAGCAAGGCCGTCCATAATCAAAGCTATCTTTTTGTGCATTAGGAGCCATGAGTACCTTAACTCACAAAAATTAAGTAATTCTTAACATTTCGAATCGAAAATTCTGTAGGATCAGACCTGTCAAAACTCACACAACAGTAATGGACAACAAGAACGAAGCGGATACCATGTCCTAGTAAATCAAAGTTTGTAAGTTTCTTTTTTTTCCTTACATCTTCTATCTCCCATTTTTACTTCATGAACAGAGAGATAACCAAATTATTCAGGCGGTTTCAAATAACGTCATCGTCTGACAGAAAATGAAGATCCATCTATAGATAGGCAAAACTAGAGATATGGACACACATGCACGAAATGTCTTTAGGGGTTAGAGAGGATATCATTACCTTGGATGCAAAGAAAGGCAGATCTGTCACAGTTGACTGCACGAATGAACACTCTACAACATCTGGAACCCCATTCAGCCCCTTCAAGCAAGCATCAGCAAAGATGGCCCCAGCATAGCTTCAGAAATGAAAAGAATTGCTCAAAACTAAGTCATCACACTGAAGATACGCAAAAAAGGTAGCTTTGGACTAGTAACAACAAAGAGAAGTCTTTTTATTTTTTAATACCATAGCTTCTACTGATCTCTTGAGTGGGGGGCATGGAAACTTTATATTCAAGGTAAGACAAAATCAATATTGTGTGATGCTGTGGTCACCGTGCAGCATGCACTATTTCCATTTGTGGCATAAGATGGCACATGCAAAAAAGGGTCTGAACTTTAGAGTGATCATCACTAGCATAGTGAAAACCTGTTGAAATATATAGTTTTTTTTATTAAATCTTGTTGAGGCATATAGAAGAAACCTAGTTATAGAGCGACCTTAACTCTCTAAACAAGTGTTTGATTTGCTAGAAGCAGACACCTATGTAGGTATTCCTTGTTGACATCAGAAAATTCTTGCCAGTTGCCACCAAACAGAGACAAGGTTTACTAAAACCTCAAAATCAAACTATATAGAAGAGAGGCATGAGTAGAAACATACGCCATAGAGAGGGTTGCTGAACCCTTTCCAGCCTTGGCCTCCACAACTTCAGTGCCACCATCTTGGGTTCGCTTGGTGAGTGCCTCAATTTCTTCGTCTCCCAAATTTGCCTTTGGGGTGGCCTATTTGCAACATTGTGAGATAACAATAAAAGAATAAGTAAAGTTACAAGGTAGAGTTAAATCTTTAAATAACTTAAATAAAACAGAAGAAAAAAAGGATTACTTGGGAAAATAGTGGGAGGATGGTTATGCCAGCATGACCACCAACAACGGGGACAATGACGTCTGGAACAAAGTAAATTGTAAGTAGAGAGAGAACTTGACATGAATTTATGGTGTAAGTAAAATAAAATAAAATAAAAGCAATTCTAAACCAGGAAGTACACTAATAGCCTGTTTGGCCAAGCTTCTAAAATCTGCTTATTTTGAGAAGTTTTTTTTAAAAAAGTACTTTTGGTGAGAAGCAGTTTGTGTTTGGCTAATTAATTTGGAAAGCACTTTTGAGGAACAATTAGTGTTTGGCCAAGCTTTTAAAAAGTGCTTCTAAGTGTATTTTTCTTAAAAGTGTTTTTCAAAAAAAGTGCTTCCGGGAAGAAACTACACTTTCTTCCCTTCAAAAAGCTTGGTCAAACACCTTAACTTTAAGGAAAAAAGCACTTCTGACAAAATAAGCACTTTTGGCCAAGAAAAAAGCTTGGCCAAACAGGCTATAAGATTCATACCAGCAACATTAACTTTAGCTTTTCCCGCATAGAAAGTCTTTGCCCTAACAACATCAAGTGTGGTCACTCCAAAGAGTCTCTTTTCATCATAGGTTCCAGCCTTCTTGAACACCTCAGCGGCAATTGGGACAGTGGAGTTCACGGGGTTGCTGATCATATTGACAAGGGCCTTTGGAGATTTGAGGGGAAGCAGTGGAGAAAAGAGGAAAAATCAGTATTTGCTATGCCAACGGCTAAACTCATATATAAATCAATATGGGTACTTACATGAGGGCAATACTTTGCGATGGCTGTGCAAAGAGATTTAACAATACCAGCGTTAATGTTGAACAGATCATCACGGGTCATACCAGGCTTTCGTGGCACACCAGCAGGAATGATGACAACATCAGCTCCCTCCAAAGCCTGTCCTAGCTGTTCATCTCCTGCAAACCCAGAAACCTGCCAGGAAAAACATTGGTCAAGGAACTGCAAGGGCCAAGGAATAGGATCAGACACTGAGAGGTCGTTTAGTGTGTGGACCGAAAGTGGGATAAAAAGTATTCCACCCGTTTGGCTAATTGTGGAGAGGGTAACATCATCAGGAGTAAAGTTAAGGGTCTTTTGGAGATCCATATGGGTGAAAATATACTCCAACTAACTTCTGCATTAATTGTTCAGTGTTTGGTTATCATTTTTACTCCCTGTATTCACAGTATCCACATTAATTATGCAGTTACTCCCATATTATTGGATACCAAATTCAATAAGGAATGACCTCACAAGTATTAGCAATAACTGCAGAAAAACACATAAATCAGGAAAAAATAGATTCACATATTATCACTTGTTCAGTTAACCGGCTCTGACTAGTTATCTCTCTTTATATTTCGAGCAAACTTGGTACATTTGACTATTAAAGCAATAAAAACATCAAGCAATTAATCAACTATACCTCAATCTGTAACTAACAGGACTCAACAATATGTATCCTCTAGATATCTTGCTCTATTTGGGTCCATTTCATTTTAATATTAATTCTTCTATGGTAAATTAGGAGTTCCTAAAACCAAAAGTTCTCAACATCTCACTCTTATTCCTATCCGTATTTAAAGCATGTGTAACAATGAGTAAGACTTAATCCAGCTTGTCGGTATCTCTTAAGTGTATCTTTTGTTTTTATTGTGCTATTCTCTTAGATACATCTGTATCGATTTTGAGAGATTGCACGTCTTTTCAAGCAACTACCCCATCTCCTTTTAGCACCCAGTGCCGCACATAAGGACTAGTTGCGTTTGTAGATTTATGTAAGGCATAGCCTGACCATCTGTGGCAAATTTCAATTATTTTATCCTTTATGTGTGATACTTGCACTTTTTACCTGACGACGATCCTTTATGTCCAATTTATATGACCACATACACCTTAGCATTCACATTTAAAGTTTCAACGATGATTATCTTGTGTATATGATAGGCATTAGAGACCCATTTTCACACAATATAACATTGATGACCCCACAACCATTCTTTGGATGAAGAAAATCATTATAAATATGTCATCGTCTATGGGGATCGAACCCACAACCACGTGGTTAAAAGCTGTCTCACAATCATTACCTTTCAGTTTGTTAGGTATTTTCCCATCGCTCAAGAATCTCATAGCAATATTTCACTTTAATCATCATATTTCAAATCAATTTACTACATTTTCTTCTACCATGTCATTCTCTTAGAAGATTAAGTGACACAACGATCTTTTCCAGTCTCACTTCACCTTCGTCCTTCTCGATAGTTCCTACTTTTAAATAACTCCTTGCTAGTAAAATTTTCATCTTAAGAAGAGTGTAATATTTCTCATATTTCCACATACATTATCTTAAATTTCATCTTAAATTGTACTTTATATGAGTTTTTGCCAGGTATGATGATAAGCTAAATATTAATAAATTATATTGTCAATAGGCCAAGAACAATAGGCCAAGAAATATCAAACATTTAGCTTATCATCATACCTGACAAAATATTACTAGTTGGGAGCACCTAATTTTTGACTATATTTGAATTTTTATCACCTTCTACTATATAAATATTTTTAGAAATTTAATATATATTTTTTGGCTTTGTTACACTTTTTTATATAGGATAAAATAAAAAATAATTTAAAAAATTAATTATTACTATTAATATTATTTTTATCTTTATTTTAAATTAAATTAAATTAAAAAACCGAAAAAAAATAAATAGCTTTTTTAAAATTTTCGGATGGGAATAAAAAAATAAGAAAAGTAGAAGTATGGAATTAAAAAATAAAAGTAGGTAAAAATTGTTTTAAATAAAAGTGAAGGTGGAAAATTAAAAAAATAAAAGTAAAAGAATGAGGAAATTTAAAAAATGATAAGTAAAAGAAAGTTGGAATTAAAAAGAAAAAGTGAAGGTAGGTGAAATGTTTTTAAAAAAATAAGTAAAAGAAGTGGAAATTAAAAAAAGAAAAGTAAAATAAGTGAAAAATAAAAAAAAAGTAAAGTAAAAAAAAAGAGGGAATTTAAATATAATAAAAGTAAAAAAGTGAGGAAATTAAAAAATAAAAGTAAAGAAAAGTGGGGAATTCTTTTTAAAAAAAAGAAAAAAAAAATGGGAAGTGGAATTTTTTATTTAAAAAATAATAAAATAATTAAAAAAAACTGAAAAAAATCCGAAAATTTTTCTATAAATAGAAGAAAAAATGTAAGGATAAAGAGGAGAGGAAGAAAAAAGAAAGAAGAGGGAATTGAGAAAATTTTCTTTTTCTTCTTCTACGTTAAGGGAATTTATACTCGTGTCATTTACTTTTTCTTTCGAAAGATCCAGCAATTCATCACCCCGTTTATGGAAATTCATCAATTACTAGTCTAGCTACCTTTTTGCGTATCTTTAGTATGAACTGTGTGATGACTTAGTTTTGAGCAATTCTTTTCATCTTTGCTTATACTTGCGGATGAATGGGGCATTTTCGAGTCTTAAACGGAGTGATGAACTGACGAATTTTTCTGACGAATTTTTCGAAAGAACAAAGAAGAAAGAATGACACAAGTAGAAATTACTTCAGCGTAAAAGAAAAACAAATTCTCTCCATTCCCTCCTCTCTTTTTTTTCCTCTCCTTCTCTTTACATTTGCTCTTATGTTTATAGAAACAATTTCGGAATTTTTCAGATATTCTTTTAATTATTTTATTATTTTATTATTATTTTAATTAAAAAATTCTCAATTCCCATTTTTCTTCTTTTTTAAAAAAGATAAATTCTCTACTTTCTTTTACTTTTATTTTTTAATTTCCCACTTTTTTACTTTTATCATATTTAAATTCCCACTTTTTTACTTTTCTTTTTTTTTATTTTCCACTTATTTTACTTTTCTTTTTTAAATTTACACTTCCTTTTACTTGTTTTTTAATTTGCAACTACCTTTACTTTTATTTTTTTAAATCAAACTTTCTTTTAGTTTTCATTTTTTAAATTTACACTGTTCTTTTACTTTAATTTTTTTTAATTTTCCACTTTGTTTTACTTTTTTTTAAACAATTTACACCTACTTTTATTTTTACTTTTTAATTCCATACCTCTACTTTTTTCCTTTTTTTTATTCCCATCCGAAAATTTAAAAAAATATATTTAATTTTTTTCGGTTTTTTAATTTATTTTATTTTAAACTAAAGATAAAAAAATATTAATAGTAATAATTGACTTTTTAAATTATTTGTAATTTTTATCCTATATAAAAAAATATAACAAAGCTAAAAATATATATATTAAATTTCTAAAAATATTTAGATAGTAGAAGTTGATAAAAAATTCAAATATAATCAAAAATTAGGTACACCACCGGCGATATGATAATAATTGAAATAAAACTCAGAAGAAAAAAGAGTTACAGATTCACACAAACATACAAACTGAATTCATTAAAGGATACCGATGAATCACAGCAGTTGAAATTCCGGCGCTTAAAAAGTGAGAAACACACACATACAAACACACAACACGAAGAGCGTAAAATACGGATCAATGCCAGTTCGAACGGTTAATGATGTAAAACACTAGAAATTGGTAAATCAGATCGAACACAACTTGAAAAACAATTAGAGCAGTAAACTCCATAAATATTTAGAAGAAAAAAACTCAGTAAATGTAACGCAGTAAAAGACGAGAATTACAGCATTAAAAGTGTAGATAAAGCAGAGAGTAAACCTGAGATCTGGTGTTGATGTGGCTGACATCAGCGGCAACACCAGGGGTACCGGCAATATCGTAAAGTGAGAGTTGTGATACTAAAGGATTCAGCTTCATAAGAAGTGATAGAGGCTGTCCGATCCCACCAGCTGCCCCTAAAATTGCGACTTTCCGGTCAGGAGCGGACTCCGACGCGAATCCCCGGCGCGTGAGGTATGCGCCGGTGGTCGAGGTTTTGCGGGCGATAGATCTCAACATGGTTGGAATAATTGGTTGGTTTGTGATGAAGAAAGGTAAAGGTAAAGGAAAAGGAAAAGGCTACGGCGGAGAAAATGTGAGTCGAAAATGAAAATGTTCAAAGTGGTGAAGATGAGGACAGCATTTATTGGCGATAGATTCGTGAGTTTCGAGGAGTTGGTCTCCTTTTTTGGAGTGTAGTTATCTTCCGCTTAATTTTTATGCTTGTAGTAAGATTTTGACTACAGCAAATCCAACTGTTTATGCTAAAATTATTAATTAGTCTTAATTAAATAAAAAGATAAACAATTAAAAGTATACATTAATCACAATTAAGTGAAAAAATACACCATGTCAGTCATTAGTTGACTCGACTAATCAACTCGGTTTTTAAACTTTTCGGGAGTGAGTTGAAAAGCAAAGGACAGAGGAAGAGAAGATGGTTAATGAATTAGAATTGCAAATTATGTATGTAGGTAATTGCAACCAATAGACTATTAACTCCAATTTACAAGCTTGTACTCGGTATCTAGATCCATTAGTTTTCTGATATTTTAGTTGTTGTTTTTTAGGTTTTGGTATACTTCATTTCATCTTTTCCTAGTTCACTAGCATCGTAGCACATGAAGCATATTCCTTTTCTTGATCAATCACAATGAAGCATATTCTCTCTACATATCGTTGCGCATGCTTTAATAGCGGACCAAGTTCTCATCTTAAAGGTAAAAAGGTTAGCCCAAGTGGTGATCGATTTTTCACTCTCTCTCAGAAAATATGAATTCCTTTTAGGTTAAAAAAATCAGCAGTTGATAGTCCTGCACTAGCGCATCATTTTTCTCGTATTTTTTTAAAATGCCACTAGGCATCTTTCTTTAATTGTAATAGCCAGAAAGAGAGAACACAACTTCTTAACCACAGTAATTTTCATCGACATCATAATACCTCCGCTTGCAGTGGCATTTACAAAGTGACATCGAACAACCTTTTGTTGATCTGTGGTTTACCCGCAGTGTCCAAAAAATCCGCCAGACATTTTAATGCGAGTACTTCAGTGCAGAAAATATAGAACTTAAGTGCGTATTATCTGGCTCACATCAAAAGATGAAACTTTGGTTTGGGAGTGAGAGGCCAGCAATGTGTTGATGCGAGCAGGACACTGGAAATGAAAATACAATATTCCAACAACATCCTCTCCAAATCCTCAAGCATGGAAAACGTATGGTTTTCTGGCTGATAGTAGTTCATGTACAGAATCCTACATTTACAAAAACAAATCTCAAGTACAGATTGACGTTGCGCCAACCACAGCCCAATTGCCTCATCAGCTGCTACTCTCTCTTCATTCATAACAACCTCAACCTTCGTAACGCAACAGAAGTAGAGAAAGGCAACTCTCTTAAAGGTGTTGCCTGAAGGGGTTCCCGAGAGTACTGCACACAGTAGAGTCCACGGTCTTTAAATCCAAAAAATAAGGAAAAGGTAGTGATCAAATCCAATTATCAAAATAAAAAGTAGTAGTAATTATCTCCATAAGCTAACCTCCACAAAAATGTCTAGCTATTGGTTAACAAAGAAGACACAGTGGCTTCACCATACATTGTCCTTATCCAGTCTAGAACATCAGCGCAATCCTCACGCCCAATGAAATGCCTTCACGTGCAGACAGATACTTCAGCCTAAGAGCAAGAGAAAAGCTATATTTTAATATTTTCAAGTTCATACCTATTTCTAGTACGATAGGCCTTCAGTTCTGCTACTTGGCGGGGGTTTCTAATATCTTTCTTCATACGAAGTGACTCAGGCACCTGGAGATGGCCTTCCTGACTGCTGTATGAATCACATATGAAGCTTAGCACCTTTTCCTGGTAATGGCATTTTCAGATGTCAGCAGAAGAATATTGAGGAGCTTCATGCTATTTGGAGATAAAGTGTAACAAAAGGTAGGACTAAACAATTAAACTATTTTTCAGAGGGAAAAGAGACACGATTGCCTCTGCACATAAAGGCATAGAATAACAANTTCCCATCCGAAAATTTAAAAAAATATATTTAATTTTTTTCGGTTTTTTAATTTATTTTATTTTAAACTAAAGATAAAAAAATATTAATAGTAATAATTGACTTTTTAAATTATTTGTAATTTTTATCCTATATAAAAAAATATAACAAAGCTAAAAATATATATATTAAATTTCTAAAAATATTTAGATAGTAGAAGTTGATAAAAAATTCAAATATAATCAAAAATTAGGTACACCGGCGATATGATAATAATTGAAATAAAACTCAGAAGAAAAAAGAGTTACAGATTCACACAAACATACAAACTGAATTCATTAAAGGATACCGATGAATCACAGCAGTTGAAATTCCGGCGCTTAAAAAGTGAGAAACACACACATACAAACACACAACACGAAGAGCGTAAAATACGGATCAATGCCAGTTCGAACGGTTAATGATGTAAAACACTAGAA